>ML994009.1:0-64562 GCA_010093945.1 Delitschia confertaspora ATCC 74209 | reverse complement strand
CCGATTGGGAACCAGGTAGCACGTTAAATTGAATTATTATTATTATTATTATTGATCATTTGCTTGTCAGACATCCTTGTAAAGCGGAGGTTTGAATATTGCTATAGAACAGACCTCCGATTTCTCCGGACCCTGGACCCTTCCAAACCCTTTCATGTGCTTCGTCCCACCACATCTTATATCCACGCCTCTAACCACTTTACTCCGTGCCGCCCGCGAAATTTAAGAATCCCAATTCATATTTTACCTCTGTGCCTCTATATACCACACTCATCGAAACCCTCAGTCGATGCTACAGTCCATCTCTATCTCGAACATCGTGCTCATCAGCGCCGTGACTATACTCCTCCTGACCGCAATGCTAAACCCATTCTCATTGCTTCGATAGTTAAAGGGCAAGAGATGTCAATATGAAGCCATATCCGCTTTATACATGCTTATGCCAACGGACAAGTTCATCTTAGTATACGCTACTACCCTCATTTCACTACAACATCTTCCTTTATTGTGCTCCCTCGAGGAGAAGTTAATACTGTGATTAGAAATAAATATGAAAATTTATTAGCCCATTATTATAGGCTCAGGCCTCTTCGTCCTATCCTCCCTAATAATAGCCGCTTGCTGCTAATTCCACGAGCGCGTCTCTATTATCTTGAATTGTCTCTTCTACGACTGGTTCTGTGACGACTGGCCTTGCAATCGTCACACAAACAATCAATTCCGGATATGGTGATTACTACCTTGGATTTAATCCGTGAAGCCGCGATGCGGCTCCTAGGAATGAAGAAACGGAATGGGAATATTGTGGGTGGCGCTAGGGAGCAGAGGGCTGACAGTGCGCCTGCGGGGCTGGCAGCGGGTTTAGGGGGGGTGGGGTGAGAAGGGAATTATAGGGGCTTGAGATAGTATACTGGGTAAGATTATTTGAATGTTTTCATGCGACGGATATCACTATTTGCTGTTACATGGTAATGAAGGGGACAATACGTCAATAGACAACTGGTGACATATTCACGGCATATGAGGGCATATTTAATAGCCTATAGAGCACTATGTATCCGTACTTGGAAGGCATTGGATGTGAATAAATAGTGGTCTCATTGCATCGGGTGGGCTTTTTCACATTAGATGTACGGCAGCGTCTGGCAGACTTGTTTGGAGATAGTTCTCACATATGAACAGAAAGGGAGTTGCAATAGCTTACACTATAGCGTATCCAAAGGTAATGGCGTTACGTAGAAAGAAAGTTATCTTATTTCTTCAAACATACCCCGACTCAATTCTTGATATCAGTTTATTTATAAGCTAATACATTCCCAGAAAGAGCTTATGAACTATAATAAGCCCGTTAGATGATGCCACAGTATATGAAACAGATTATTCCAATGAGTATTCTCTTCAGCTATCTAATTTTGATTACATCCTATAATATAGTATATCTAGGTTAACTCAGATACGCTTAAATAGTTCGTAGAATGGTATGTAAAAGGCTGTCAAAGACAGGTAAATGAATATATGGTTTTGTCCTCAGTTCTCTACTCTTGGAATCGGCTGATAACATGTATCAAGAGATAGATTAGGCAACAATTGTCTCAAGCTGCGGATGTCGCGCTCCTGAGAGCGAGCAGACAGAAGTCGTTTTGGTGCATAACTGGAGGGAGACACAAGATAGCAAAGCAAAATAACCAGTTCGAAGAAGGTACAGGAAGATTTGCGTAACTTCACGAGGCTGCGAAGCTGCTATTAGCCTGAATGTCACATGACTCTTGGCACCCTGCTCATGTATATAATACCCCTCACAGTCTCTGCTCAGACAGACAGAACATTACACACAATCATATATGATATACACCTTTCAGCACATGTCATCTCTCTCACCACAGACTTACAGCTGCTTTTAAGAGAGTGAGGTCCATCTTCATCTCAACAATGCTAAGATAAAAGTAGTTCAACAAAAGTGGAGGCATTGAAAACTAGCCCCACAGCGGGATCTATTGGTTAGGGCCATAGAAGCTAAGCCAGGCAAAGCTACACAATATTGAACCCTTCCGCCAGGGGACCTTATCATCATTTACTAGGCGAGCTCTTTATTATAGACGAATATTTATTATATGAATTCTAGTTTTATGTCCGATACGGTTCACAAAGGCCCACGCGGACTCTACAATCTATTTCGGAAAACCCCTTTTGTAGGGGAAAAACCATGTTTACTTCTTGGTGTCCTGCCTAGACAGGCCATTTTATTGAGGAATATTTGGAAAGTAGACTGTATGCAATTCCCTCCGCATTAAACTTTATATACATTGTCGTAAATATGCTATAGTAGGCGTCACAGTACCTGATTTATCCATGACATGACCTGTGGCTGGGCTTCCTATTATACAACATGGTCCGAGCGCTACAGTACATAGTGACTACAGTACAACATCGTTTATCACGTCAACTTGTTCTTCTGCCGTTATAATAAGCATTGACGTTATATCCCGGAAGCTTGCATCGTACGTTTTGCCGCACCCATTGCTAGCTTCCAGCATGCAGAAGATCGTAGGCGGAAACTATTTTAAGCGCCCTCTCGCTAGGATATTCCTAGACCACATCCCTCTATAAATCGAACTGCTGCTACTATCTAGACGGAGTTGTAATGAGAGTATGCCACAATACACCCCGCTTCTATCAGCTCTCAGCCTTCCCTCCCTGTCTATTATGAAGGACCCTCTCCATTTATAATAAAAGATCTGACGTCTGCTCGGACATGGAATGTTTTGAGGGAATAGCCTCCTATGCTACCCTAGTTTTCAGGACCGTATATACTACGCCCCATGCGTAGCTTTCCAGCTTTTCTCTCCCTCCCCGCTATACGTATTATAATTGGTTAGTTAAGATCATGACACAAACCACTGTGCCTGCCGCTAATTAGGCGATAAACTTATTAGTTCTAGGTATCGTTGTCAACAGCTCAGCTATTGTACTCAGGTCTAAAACTAACTACACACAGATGGAGGTAATATCCGGGGGGTGTCACAGCTACTTATTTTGGATGAGATCATGCACAAGATTAAGTGTAATAGAGACTTGCAGAACTACAGCGGCCTTGTGATTATTTTGACCTTATTGGAGGAGCTAGCACAGGAGGGTGCGTTGTCATCACTCGGTCCTTTTAACACGAATTTTTTTTTTGTACTGACGCAAGCTCTCTAAGCTCATCGCTCTTATGCTTGGATGATTGCGAATGACAAGTGAGGAGGCCTTGCGAACTTACAACTCGCTTGCCGGCGCCATATTCTCGAAACATAATAGAAAAATGGGGTTTCCAAGACGCAGCATTCAAGCCAACAGTGCTGGAAGATAAGATACAAGAACTTGTTTCCATGAAGAAAGTTGGGGAGTTCATGTTTGACACATTAAATCAGTCGAGCAAGGGAAGTGCAGTTGTCTGTGCGATGCCAGCGAATAATTTTGCCCACCTTTGACAGTTCCGAATCTATCCTGTTAAAGGACTTACCAATGTAAACAGCAGGATCTGGGAAGCTGCTCGGGTGACCACTGCCGCTTCCACGTTCTTCAACCGAATTGCCATTGGCCAGAGACGATATGCCAAGGAGGAGTTTATTGATACAGGTATTGGATGTAACCATCCAGTAGACCAGGTGTTAGAAGAGGTGAGGAATATATTCAGGGATGACAAGCCAGTGGAATGCGTTGTGAGGATTGGAACGAGGCATCTAGGAAAAATTGGCTTAGCGAGGCCAGATACTTTTCAAAGCTCCTACCTAAAAGTCTGGTTAAGTTGCGGAAGAAAATTGCAACTGTTTGTGAGAACATGGCCAGTCGCTTAGACGTGAGGTTCAAGAGATTCCCAGCTTTCTATCTCGCTTCAACGTCGTTCATGGCTCTGAGGGTATCTCTTTAGAAATGTGGAAGAAGATAGGAGAACTTGCACAACACATAAAAGCATACATGGCAGACGCCACTGTATCCAACGATATTGACGAGGTAGCTGATGTTCTCTAAAAGCACAGGGACCCTAGTGCAACACTGGGGAATATATGTCAGTCGTAAAAGTGTGGTTATTAACCTACCCTTATTCTAGTTGAATGGCTAGACGGAGCATCCTAAAGACGAGACAAAAAGGTACAGACTGTTCATTTCCGAGCGAGATCTAGCCCTAGTTCAATATTTACTGGTCGAGAGACAATATTGGAAGAGTTGCACGTCTTCTTTGCTGCTCGACTGGGTCGATCTTCTCCAAGACGAGAATGCTTGCTAAGGGGACTCGACGGATCTGGAAAATCTCAGATTGCTTTGAAATTTGTGCAAAAGAGTCAACAGAGGTAGGAATTAATATTCTATGTATGGTGCATAACTAGTATTGAGCAGATTCGAGGGTGTTTATCTGGATTGATGCAAGTAATAAGTTTACAATCGAACAGGGTTACAAAGCCCTTTCTATTGAGGGAAGCTTCGATGGTAGGGTGGAAACAGTCTTGCATTGGTTATCAGCTTCACCTAGGAATGGCTGTCGTTATTAGACGACTGCAAGACGTCTGAAAACTTTGATGACCTTTTGCCAAATAGCGAGCGCGGAAACATTATATATACGAGCAGAAATCAGGCTCTAAGCCCGACTCTCCCAATTGAGGTCATCTCAAATTGTTGACGGAAGGGAAAGTTATGACGCAGTTACACTACTACGCACGTGATAGTGAGTGAGTCCACTGACCCCTGGTCAAGTCGCCCAGTCAGTGCAGTATGTGAGCCGTCACATTCAAGTGCGCCATAATGATGGGTGTCACACAACCAGCATAAATGAAGTATGATGATGTTGAGAGAGTGGGCCAGAGAATGCTACAGATGTACAAGAAGAAGTTAAAGTAAAGAGCATATCCTTGCATTAACAAGTACATTCCATCTAGCGAGCCTGCTATGGAGCCGGGGAATGTACTCAGATGCGAAGAAGCTGAACCGGCAAATGCTAGAGGAAGGGCAGAAGGAGCTAGGTATGCAGCACCCTCATATGCACCTAGTGTATCTCTTACATAGACAGAAGCGGTATGAGGAGGCGTCAATTATAGACAGGGCGATTGCAAGGCTCCTTTAATTCAGAATGGGTCACGGGGCCAAAGATTGAGGAAAGCCTTTGCTTCATTTGTTTCCCCAATTGTCTCCGTGAGGGATCATGTGTGAAGGGAAATCTAGGGATCCTTTTGGTCTATGAGCCTCTCAGCCCACACGGCGCTACCAAGTCGGGGATAGACTATTTGATGGTTGAGTATTAGGGTGCAGCGCATCAACAAGGCGAAAAAGCAAAAAAAAAAAAAAAAAAAAAATAAGACTACAGTTTGCCTACTTCGTACTGTGTACCAAGTTATGAAGGTCGTTTATTGTACGCGTAGGTTGCGATTGTGAACAGGTAACTATTAAGAGTTTACCGTGATAGCCTGCATTTAGCATCATCACGTCTACCACCTCTACATCATTACAAAACCCAATCAAGTTTTAAGAGTTAAATTCCTCAAATCAAGACCCGCAGAATTGATACTTCTGCCTCAATCCAGCTTTTGGTATGTCTTCCTAAATCTGCTTGATGTTATTTGGTTTATGTATTAGCCAAGGGTGTTTCATTTAAAAGTTGTAGATATGCCAACTTCAGAGGTACTCATACTTATCTAAACGTCAACTAGTAGTGATAGGAGTCCCAGCGTCTCTCCCGAATTGAATTATAACTTCGCGGCGAGACTCTGCGGCTTCCCGCTCTGCAGCATAGGGATGGCTCGCCGTCGAGGACCGGTTCCGTTTCTTCGTCCATCTATCGAGCAATGATGCAGCACCAAGCATCAGCACCTAAGAGGAGGAGTACCTCAATGCACCGAGAGAGGAGTGGCCGTAAAAGAAGCGGCGATAGAGCATGTCAGAGACTGCTTCAGACGCCATTTGTACGTCTTCATTTCCGTTCTCCAAACGTAGAGTTAGTTCCAAGATCCTTCGAATCGCTTGTCAATCTAAGCATATTTTTTTAATCTTCCACATTCATTATTCTCTAGCACCCGAATTCTGCTAGAGTGAACCTAGATGGCTGCTTAATGACCCTCTTCCCTCAAGGAGGAGACCCTGCGTTGCTATAAGGCTGAAATGCCAAGACCTGTCGTTACGGCAACCTGCTCACAACAACACCTCCACACCCCATACTCACCCACCCCTGCTCCCGTACTTCCTCACCATACCTAGTCCTACTCCACATAGATTATATCCAAATCTCTCTCTCTTACTAGTAATTGGTGCTCTAATTTTTTTTTCTCTTTAGGTCTGTTATTCTACCTTCAATCGCTCCTCAAAAACACAGTAAACAAACGCCGGCGCCATGCCTGGCAATGCGGACTCCGAACCGCCTTCGGTCTCGCTGTCCTGTAAGTTGATACGAGATTATGGAACGATGATAGTGGTTAATACTTGCAGTCGCGAACAACTTCTGGGGCAAAGATGACGCAGGCGTCGGTCCTCTACTGGAGCGCATGCACAATGCCAAAGTCACTTCAGATGAACTGAAATCCTTCTACGCCGGTACGCCAACCATCTATCCTAAAGAATTACTTTTGCTTACAAACTCCCAGCACGAGCGGCCATCGAAGAAGAATACTCACGCAAACTCCTCAACCTCTCCCGTAAACCCCTTGGTTCCTCCGAATCCGGAACGCTGAAGATGTCCCTCGACGTGGTCCGCGCAGAAGTAGAATCCATGGGCAAGTCACACCAGAACATTGCAGGTCAAATGAAGACGGAGTTGGAGGAGCCTCTTGCGGCGTTTGCGGGAGGTATGAAAGAGCGGAGAAAGATTGTCCAAGGAGGCATTGAGAAATTGCTGAAGATCAAAACCCAACAAACCATAGCTGTCAACAAGGTAACCTGGAATACCTGAGTAATTAGGCAGTTTTCTAACAGGTCAAAAGGCACGCGATCGTTATGAGCAAGATTGTCTGAAGATCAAGGGTTTCCTCGCTCAGGCGCACATGGTAATGGGGCAGGAAGAAAGGAAGAATAAAGCTAAATTAGAGAAGACCCAGGCTCAGCTTTCTACTACTAGCAGTGAGTATGAAGCTGCGATCAAGATCTTGGAAGAGACGACAGGCAGGTGGAACCGCGACTGGAAAGCTGCTTGTGACGTATGTATCCTTGTCTGGTAGAGTTTTCCGACGCTGGCTAAGCTGTACAGAAATTCCAAGACCTCGAAGAGGAACGGATCGATTATATGAAGAGTAGTCTGTGGACCTTCGCAAATATTGCTTCGACGGTTTGCGTAAGCGACGATGCGGTAAGTTTTGCCTTTAGGAGTCAAAGTGCTCTGTTAATCCTCCAACAGGCATGTGAGAAAATGCGGCTTTCTCTGGAAGACTGCGATGTCGAGAAAGATATCACAACTTTCATCAAAGAAAATCAAACGGGACAGGAGATTCCCAATCCGCCAAAATTCATCAACTATTGTAGAGGAGACACCCTTGAAGACGGACCAGAGGATATTGACGAAGGGAACTACTCAGTCGCCCAATTCCAGAGAGCCATGAATCCAGCATTCCGCACATCTTCTCCTCAGCCCTCAGTTTTCGAGTCTCACCATGACCCGAACAATCCACTTGTCAAAGAGCTGGGTCTCAAAGATACAAAGCCTATTCCGCTTCAGGAACCTGTTGACTCTCCTGTGGAACCAGAACCAGAACCACAAGAGCAACAGCTGCAATCTATGCCACATCCACGGGCCCTTCAGCCTGGTGCGCGCTCGATGGCGCCACAGGCTCAAGACGCATATTCATCACGTGGAGGCCAACCCGATCCGCGTATGATGGAATCACAGCCACAAACCGCACACTCATCACGTGGGGGACAACAAGATCCGCGCGTGATGGAACCACAGTCACAAATCGTAAATTCATCACGTCGATCACAACCAGACCCGCGCTCGATGGAACAACAGTGTCAATTTGGACAGTCATCTCGTCGGACACAACCAGACCTGCGCATGGTGGATCAGCAGCACCAGACCATGCAGCCACCAAGGGCACTCCAGCCAGATCCACGGCCACCAAGGGCACTCCAGCCTGATCCGCGGCCACCAAGGGCACTCCAGCCTGATCCGCGGCCAACAAGTCAACAGCGTGCAAGTGCGCAGTCCACCCGTAGTATACAGCCGGATCCGAGGCTTATACAAGCTCAACAGAAAGCCACTCAGCAGTATCAACAAAATCAAGTGCCCCATAATGATTATCCAATGGACGGAATGACCCAGTATTGCCGGGTAGGAGCTCCTATGGAATCCAGTAACATACCCAGTCCAGTCCGCCCGGCGAGCAGGGAGTCTGTTGATCACAGCGATTATTCAAATCCCACATCGTTTTCGAGCATTGAGCCTCCGAGCGGATCTGCCTCACCAGGCAAACCAATGGCTCAGTCGCCCCAACCTTTGGATGAAAAACAAGTACAGAAGAAGAAGAGTGGGTTCTTCAATAGTCCTTTCCGGAGACGGGCCAAGGATGAAAATGAAGCACCATCGCCTTCGGCTGTGGCACCCGCAAGCAGGAACACTTGGGGTCCTGTATCCAAACAAGGGAGCAATAACGAGAACGTAAGCCCCATGCGTCTGACTACCCGTCCGTTTAGCAAAGGTCCTGGTGGCAATATTCTAGGGGAGGATGCCCGCTCAGCGAGTCCTGAACCAGTCGATCCTAGAGCGAACTTCCAGCTCAACATTGGGAACAACGTTTTTGACGTAGCACCCCCTGACGGCCGCAAGAAAGACCAAGCTCAGAAGAACGAACAAGAAGAGTTGGATCCAATTGCGCAGGCACTGGCGGAGCTTAAAACGGTTACAAAGCAGACGTCGGTCCGTGTGTCTGCAGATCGATTCCATGGTTTGGCTACACCTATGCCTGGCACTCCCAATCCCTCTGCAACTCCAGTTGGTGGCATCCCTACTCCATTGGCAAACAGTGCAGTAAATGCAGCACAGAGGGGTACGCCGCCTCCCTCGTACGACCAGCCGTCAGTCTCTCGTCTAGGTGCTCCTAAGCCTGCCTTCACATCTCGCCAGATGCAGCAGACGACACAGAGATACGTCGACCAGAAAACAAGCATGTTCAACACCCGCGAGGCATCTCGTCCCACAACTTCCAACACCAGGCCACCAACTCGCAGTACTGGACAGAGCCAAGAGACTGTTCCCAGAGCAACTTCTCCTGCTCCACCGAGAGCTAAAAGCCCCAGACCTGGACTATACTCATCTCAAACTCCACAAGCAACGCAAGCAGCGCCAATGAACCGCTCTGCTTCACCAAATCCCTATGCAGCATCTAACCCAGGTGGCAGGCCTCGAGCACAGTCAAGAGCCCAATCTACCAGCCCGATCAAGCCTCCCCAGCCCCAATATGCTAACGCTGGAGGAAGAGGCTCCGTTGCATCTAACCGGGGTGGTTCACCAGGCTATACCGCAATGGCCCGTGCGGCCTCCCCCAATCCTGCTGCCACGACGCCTGCTCGTGCGGCTTCCAGAGCAGCGGCTTCTACTCGCGCTGCCAGCCCCGGACCATCTACTCAGTTCCGCCAGCCCGCACAGTCATACACCAATCGTCCTGCTTCGCGAGCTGTTAGTCCGGCACCGCCTAGTCAGTATCGCCAATCATTTGACCGCCCGGCTTCGAGGGCTGTGAGCCCGCAGCCGCAGTTCAGGCAATCGTATAATGAGCGCCCAACTAGCTCTAGGGGGAGTGATATGGCTGGAATGGCTCTTCAACTCGCTCCCACCCCTGGAAGTGAGCGCGGAGAAGGCAGTGTGTATGGCGGTAGCCAGCATGGTGGAAGCCGACCCGTCGCAAGTGGAAGACCGATGAGCCAATATGCCGCGTCCGAAGCTGGGAGTTATAGGGAGGATGCGAGGGCACGGTCGAAAAGTTTAGCGGAGCCAAGGCAGTATACGAAGGAGGGGAGGATGATTTTGGATTACTGTGAGTATTCCTGTTTAGTTATGTGTGTTTTGGGGAGAGGTATGCTAACCGAGGTCGCAGATCGTGCCATGTACATGTACACGGCTCAGATCCCTGAGGAACTGAGTTTCGCGAAGGGCGATATTTTGGCGGTGCTAAGAATGCAGGATGATGGGTGGTGGGAGGCGGAGGCTGTGGGGAAGAATGGGAGCAGGCCTGGGTTGGTGCCGAGTAATTATTTGCAACCCATTTGAGTGTGGCGCACTCGTTATGGAGAGGATTTCAAAGACCATGGTTATGTATATTATGGCCTCTTTTTTATTGTCGTTCTTTGTACAGTCCGTAGGGAGTTGGGGGGATTATTCGGCTTCTATTACCCAGGGCTTGCTTAACTGGATTTTGGATTGTGTTTTCCTAGGACACTCGTTTATGGGATGCGCTATGTTGGGATGGGCTTCAAGGGACGAATGACGATTAAATTGTATATGATAAATTGAGAATGGTATACATGGGGGCCAAGGGGGGTTGCTATTGTTTAACATCAAAGTGCATGGTGGTTCGCTATCAATCCCTAAACTCAGATATCAGCCAACAAGCCTGCCTATTAGGGAATTTCTTAGAAGTGTCGATTGCTGTGACAACTGCCCTGCCCTCACTCCTCACTCCTACTTGGGCACCTACCCTACTATTAGCGCCCACGGGATTATTCTGACATGCTTAATTAGGAAGTTTCTTAAAACCGACGATTGCTGCGAGGCATCTTGTTTTCTGTATATACAAATAGTTGGCAGAAAAGAGCGTATTATTGGCGGCAGAAGGTGGAACGAAGACTTAGATACGTAGTAGGCTGTTAGACGTTTCTTAGAAGCCGCTGTCCTACTGAATACTAACTACTACTGGTTATGTTATGAACCCTTAACCTACCTCTACAACATCTTCTTGTCCCATAGGTTTGGTGGGAATATTAAGGCGGACGCTGGTTTTATTGCCCTAAGGGCTTGCGATGTAGCGATGTGGCCCTGAGATAATGTAGTTACCCCTAAATCTTACTAATCCGAAGGAACGACTCTTTGACTTACCCATTGGTATTGTTTTAACAGTAATAAGAGGACACTTATGACTGACTATGTATACTGGGTTTTAAGTTTGTTTTTCTTACATTTTCCTGTCCTTTTTTTTTTTGGGAAGATTTTCTTCCAAGGGAGCCATGACAATTACTGTAATCCAAAGTACCGAAAAGTAAATTTTCCATAGAAAATCACTGATTAACGTAGACTTGCACAATGAACCAGGGTGCTGCAATAGTATAGGTTTATGTTAATTTAACCATTGGCCCCTGGCGGAGATTAATAAGAGGGGGCCGGAGGTGTTAGGTGTCAAGGGGCAGTGAAAAGTCATGGGCGGGGGAAAATTTACTATGCACATGGATCATCTACTTGCATACGGCTCCCCCTATACAACCAACTGATGAATCCTTGATGCGATTTGGAGACTCTGCCCTTAACTTGATGCGATTTTAGGCTTCCTCTTTTAAGTCGCGCTCACAGTCGGCTTTGAAGAAGGGGGAGAAGGGTGAGACCAAAGTTTTGAATATGAACCGCGTCTTTTGACAGGAGGTGCTTTGGCCGGCGCTGGAGGAGGGTTCAGGTAATGGTGGCCCGAAAACAATCTCAATAACTGGTCCTTCAAGACTGAGGAGGTTAGCCGGAATATAGGTATTGAGTATTTGGGCTTATAGGTGGAGGAGCGACACGCTAAGATAGAGAATGCAGAGGACAATTTGATATATCTGCAGGCCTAAATAAGAGTTGGCGACGCTCTTCGAAATGTTGACATAGGGGCAACGAGCCACAGAGCAAGAGGAGTATGGCTGACAAGACTGAGTCCAAAACTGCTTCGTGGTATGAACCATTTTCCCATAAATATGAAAAGAAAGCGAAATAAGATCCTCAGAGTTTAACGCTGTTTTAACGCCAAACACCTTATATGCATAACTGATGAGAACAGAATAAAAAAAAACTGAGCTCATAATACTACCAAACCTTTTAATGGAAAAGCTGATCACTCGCACTATTTAAAATTTGCGCCGTCTTCAGCAGTTGCGCGTTGGTGAGTTCAGTATCACCTGCTTCAGCTGCATCCCGTACAAAAGGAAATATGGAGGCGTCGTATCCAGAGCCTGAGGCGTCAGGGGCGAATATGATGTGTTTGTACTGCTCACGGCCGGGAAGCTGTTCTCTAACGTTAGTACAAGCGTAAGTAGAGCGATGATCAGGAGGAAAACTTACGCCATGGGGACTCTTATCCTTTTTGCTAATGGGTAAGTCGAGTAGGTGCGTTTCGAATTTCATTATACGGGCGTTATGGTCAATGCGTTTAGTAGTGAGGGAGCTAGTCCTAACACTATCAGAGCCGTAGACCTGGGAGTACCACCAATCCTCCCAAGCATGGAACTCTTTCGCGCGTGTGGCAAAGAGTTGGGAGGCGGCAACCAACTGCTTGAATGCTTCTTCGTCAAACTTCCGGCCGTCTTTCCCAAGCCAATCGTGGAGCTCCTTGATCTGGTACTGAAGTGACTCGGCGTATGATTCCAGGTTCAATGGCACGATAGGCTCTTGAGCGAGTTCGAGGATGAGCAAGACCCAGATCTCAGCGAGCATTTTGTGATAAACAAATCCAGGGTCGCCGTATTTCGACATCCAGTCAAACGTCTCATAGCAGCTGTGCATAGGATATCCGTTCTCGGGTCCGGCGAAACCAAAGTCGATGCTCGAGCATCCAGCAAGGTCCTGAAAAGCAACATAATCACTTCCTGCTCCTAGCCCACCAATTCTTCCGTTACTGTCGTCCCAAAGTTCACGAAGAGTCTTATTTCGTAGGGGATCGTCAATGCGATCGAGGACCCGCAGCCAGGCACGTTCAAAGATAGGGGATCCATTAGCGTACAGGTTCTCACCTGAGACGCCAACATCGACATTGATATAAGCAAGAGCGTTAGCGCGGAGCTCGTCGATATTATCTTCAACGTGCTCAGTCGAACCGATCATGTTATACTCTTCTGCATCCCAAGATGCAAATTCAATTGTCCTTAACGGCCGCCATCCAGTTGCACGGAGTTCTCCCAAGACACGCGCAACTTCGACCATAACCGCAGTCCCGCTTCCAGGATCTGCAGCGCCGAAACACCAAGAATCGCGATGGTTTCCTACAATGATTTTCTGGGCACTTTCCTCTATTCCCAGAAAAGTTCCGAACGCATTGTAGATTCTCTGCTTTTCAACTTCATCCAAGACGTTCATGAGGTTGACTTTTGGTGATTGGGCATCGCCGGACCACCATTTCTCGACACCTGGAACACCTCCGACCCACTCATTTGAAACTTCTTTACCGTGTCCTTTCAAAGCCTGTAGTAGTCTTTGCGCATCTCGCCATGCCAGGGGAAGACTAGGAATCTTTACCAGACCAGAACTATCACTCTTGCTGAGTCGAGGAGCATCCCTCGTGCTTGCAAGCCCAGGAGTCAGGACATCCCCCACGACGTATCCCGTGAGCGCCACGCTACCTCTTTGCACGCCATCTTCGGGCATCCACCTCCCCTTCGGCCATGGCTCCCCCTTTTTAAATCCATCATCAGCTGGATCAGAGTAAATGAGCACCCCCGCAGCACCGGCGTCTTGCGCGGCTTTCACCTTCATTGCCCTGTCGGTTTGCGTGCCATAATACCTAACCAGTACAATGGCCCCTTTAACATCAATTCGATCATCAGATAATCTTTTGAAATCTTCTTTAGACCCATAGTTCGCGTAGATTAGGGGTCCTGTAACATTTCCAGATGCTGAGAGTCCGTGGAATGCGGCAGTCTGCTGCCTGCTTGAATCGTATACGGACTCTTCGTCGAGCTTAGCCTCCCACTGGAGCGCCGGTGGATCAACGATGGCGACCCGGCGGCCTTCCTTCCCTGGTTTTGGGTAGTTCAAGTAGGCATAGAACTCCTCATGGCTGGACAGGTCCATGTGCGACTCCTGAAACTTGTTTTCGATCCACTGAGCCAAAAAGAAGCTGCCCTCGGTGCCCGCAACGTGATCATAGGACGTTATGTACCGGAGATTGTCCTCAATCGCCGACCCATCCACGCTATCCTGCGCAAAAAGCCTGACTCGTTCCAGGTTGTACGGCTGTCCAAACCCGTCCGCACCACCACCCACAGGCATTATTTCCGACACGATCAACCAATACACCAAAGAAATAATGAGTATCAGCCCGCATAGCCTAGCAATAATCGCCCAACCAGGTTTATACTGCTCGGGAATGGAAGGCAGCCGTGAAGTAAGCCAGCCGAATCCAAAAGAGGGCCATGGTATCTTAGGCATATGGAAGCCCGAAAATGAGTTGGTAATACTGTAGAATCTCTTCGACAAACGGCCTCTTAATCTGTCCCTTCTTGTATGCCCGTTTTCTGCAGACTCTGGGTCTTGTACATACATTTCCTCCATCTCTTGCCGGAGCGCCGCATCCTCGTCATTGTCCGACTCCGACCCAAAATGTAAACTATCGCTGTCCTCACTCGACCGAGCTGATCGCACTGAAGGCGCATGATAATTTCCATTATGTCTCTGAGAACTTGAACCGGAGGAGTCGCGGTCTAACAAGCCCTGCCGTTCAGCGTCGTCGCTAACTTCGTGCGGGCCAAGGCGGGATTGTGAGGAGGAAGGGCGGGAGGAGGTGGCTTCTTCGTAGGTGGGAATTGGGGCGTCTAGGTGCGCATTGTAGTGGTGTTTCTCGTCGGATACCATTTCGGTGAGAGGTGCTAGGTCCAAATCCTAGTCTATATGGCTCGAGGGCAGAGTTGTGAAAGGGGGGGGGGTTTGGAAATAAGCCTGAGGGTACAGGTTGAGATTAGTTAGGTACTATCGTGACAGCATGCTAAGAATACAATCGAGAAATGAGCGTGGTGGTTTATAAATGTATAGCAGAAAAACAGTAAGCAGTTATTTAGGAGAAAGGAGTGTCTGTATTGTAGAGTTAAGGGTTGGTCCTCTGAAGTTGAGGGAGCCATCCGGGACGGGATTTGGCTGCCGAATCACCGAGAGCCTCCAAGACTCGACCTTCCTCCTTCCATCACAACGACGCGTGTCCCTTTTGCTACATCTCGAAGATAAACTCGTTCATTTATTTCGCAAGTATTGAACGTTTCAATAGTGGATATTTCAAAATATATACAGTTTTACATGGTCTCTTCCTTCGTTCCCGACCGTGGCTCATAGTTCCGCTTCATGCGTGCATCTACATGTTCCGACCACCAGTCACCATGATGGTCTGCCCATTAACGTAGCTAAACAGAGGGCTCGCAACAGCCAAAACCGCGCTCGCGGCCTCCGTCGCAGATCCAGGCCTCCTCAAGGGAATATCCAGATTCTCCTCTCCCTTACCAGGTGCAGCCTTCTGCGCTGATGGTATACCCAGAGCCACCTTCTCACCTTCTGGAGTGGTGATGAACGCGCCCTGTTCCTTCGCAGCCGTCAGACGAGTCAGAATATAGCCGAAAGCGACAGTGTTGGCGCGGACACCGAATTGAGGACCCCATCTGCGATGACGTCGTCAGTAACCGGCGATACATACAGAGGCAAGGAAGGGAATGGAATGGGCTTACTCCTTTGCGATGGTCTTGGATAGACCGACAACGCCAGCTTTGGCCAAGGAGTAGTTGGCCTGGCCGGCGTTTCCGTTGATACCGCTAGTTGAGGAGATGTTGATAATATTGCGAGGCTCTCCATCCTTCACTCGGAAATACGGAGCTGCGGCACGGACGATCTTGAAAGGAGCAGTGTTGTGGACCTTGATCATGGTATCCCATTGCTTATCGGTCATCTAACACCATATGAGCCTTGCCCTGGGTCCGTAGACACTGGAGTTACTAACCTTATGGATGACGCCGTCCCAGGTGAAACCAGCATTATTCACGATAATATGAATCTTGCCGCCTCCAAACTCGGCCGACTTCTTTACCAACTCATTGATATAGTTGTCATCCAGCACATCTCCGGGGACGGCAATAGCCTTGCCTCCCGAAGCGTTGATCTTATCTGCTACATCCTGAGCCTTCTCTATTCTCAGCCGTCAGCAAGCTAACCTTTAAGGTACTACTATCCAGTTTATAGATAATCCAACTTACTTCCATCCACATCCGCAACCACGACTCTCGCACCCTCATTCGCGAACAACCTCGCCGCCTCCGCACCAATACCCTGTCCGGAACCCGTAATAATAGCGGTTTGGCCAACCAACATACCCTTGGGGTAGTTGAGGTGGCCGGCAATTTGATCGAGACGGGAAGCCATATTTGGAAATAGTTTACCTCAGAAGTTATCAAGTTGAAGAGAAGGGTCAATGGAAGTAGAAGCAAGAATTAGATATGTGAAAGAAGTGAAAGAGTGGGAAAAAGCTTTATTAGTTATCTTTCTTCTTACGACTCGAAATGCGGAGGCGGGACTCTTCAAAGCCGTCGTAACTCCGTTGTCGAAGCCTGGAGCCGAGGTTGGGATTTGGAGTACGTTTTTCTAGTTTGGGATTAGTGCGAAAGCTGACTCGACTGTATGTGAACGTCATAAATAGTTAGTAGAACGGTAAGCGCTTCTCCTTCACCTGTCTTTGCTTCAGCCTGTGGAATTCGGTTATTTCGGCGTCAGGTTATAATGAAAGTTACTTCACGTGATTTGGAGCCTATTTATACTGGTATTGTATCACTCTGGCGGATGTGCACATGTTGTAAGTTCACCATAAAGTAAATAACATTGTGAGCGCTCTTCTTTCTACCTTGATTTACCACATCTAGCAAGATATTGTCCTTCGGCGCTTCTCTGCAGTCAGGTCCACTTATCATAATCTAGTGTCCATTTACCTTAAGCTTTTCCCTTCTAATAGACTTATACAATCATACGAGGGCACCTCACATAGTCGACGTATGCTTTTAAAGTGCTTTACTACTCCATGAACACTTCGTTCTAGCAGAAGGATACTTAAACGCTCGTCCTCCTATCACTATCTTTCCTAGACTGCGGTCCGCGAATTACGGTTCTATAGGCATTAATTTGAGAACTGATTACCTTTCGTAATCGGGAGTCTATTTACTTTAAGATTTTCTCCTTCTAGTGGACTTGCACAGCTTGCTGGGTCATCTCACATAACCGATAAATACTTCTAAGGCGCTTCACCGCCCAGAATATATCTCTTCTAAAATTCGAGTTCGTAAGTGCTCTTCCTCGTATTCATATCCACTGCAGACGGCGATTTACGGTTCTTCAATACGTAACAGAAGCAGCTTCTAGTTATTAGAAGTGTATCTACCATAAGATTTTTACACTCCCGTGGTTTTATACGGTTCTATGAAGCCATTCTGCATACTTGAAAGGCATGCTAGTAAGGTTTTTTTTTTTAGAGTTTCTAGGTGAGGTATCAATATGTATACGCTCTTCGCTCTAGACACTCTCGTCGCTCATGGCCTTAAACCGATGTTTTAGCTTCAATATATAACAAGGACAACTTACCGTAACGTAGTAGGATGCCGAAGCCAGGCTAAATTGAACTCCCAGAAAAGAAATCATGCCGTACATTTGATCGCCCAGCTTTGGTTACTCCGATGTATTTATTTACTTTACTGATATCCTCTCCCCTTTCTCCACATCACAATCTCCATTGCGGGCTCCATCCCCATTTACAGTGGCGGAATTTCTAGCGCTAGCTTCCGAAGCACCAGAACCAGAACCAGACCCAGACCCAGACCCAGCAGTGACGGCTGCAGAACCGGCAGCGTTGCCATTTAGAAGGCGACGTCTAGAAATCTCGAGGCCGTCAGGGGTGTCGAAAGGCACTTGGGCCGAAGGGAAGGATGAAGTAATTGGAGACGGGAGCAGACCAATTTGATTGAGTGAGGTGGTCGATGTGAAGGCGCAAGGAAGAAGAGATGGAGCTCGGGGCCGAATTGGAGGGCGCGTGTCGGCATTGGATTCGTGGAAGTTGGGGCTATTGGTGTGCTCCAGATTGCCGTTCAGGGTGCCTAGGTTCTGATTAGATATACCGTTTGGCAAGCTTCCGGCGTGGATGCATGCGTCTTCATAAGATTCAGCATTTTGGTGGACTCCGATGTAGTTAATGTTTGCGGAAGGCATGTTGATGGTGAAGTTAATGGTGGTAGTTGATAGTGCGTGATGCTAGGTTATAAGTACGTCTGAGATCGAGATACGACTTGTTGTGGGAAGCCGTGATGAAATGATTCAATAGAGAAGAGAAAGGGATGATGAGAATTGGTGAAGTTGGCAGTACAGCTGAAAGATCTACTCTCTGGTCTTCGGTGTTGAGGTGTAAGAAGCCAGGTTGCGACGGTATTGAAGCTTGACGTGCGAAGTTTTATGAGCAAGTATCTAGGCGGTCGTTCACTGGCACGCAATATCACGTGGCTGAGGCTCGAGTAGCGGTGAGGCGACGAAATTGACGACGGGTGAGTCTGCCTACTCGCCCCTGTTGTCTGCGAACCAATATTGTATTTTGTTTATTGACTAATGTAAAGCAGAGACAGACGGAGTGGGCTGGTAAACAGAGAAATCTACTCTGTCGACGACAACACGCTCGCCACACTACCTTTCATGGCTCAGCGAACCTCTATACAGAAGCGTACAATAGATCTCTTGATATCGCGCGAGAGAAGGATTTCATTCGTCATTCTTTTTCCAAGCCTCTTCCACTACCAAATCCTATCCGGAATAACCTTTGTACCTGTCTCTCTTCTATTTCAACCTAGCCAATCAAATGCCCTTTCTCTCTTCTCCTGGCATCCTAAGAGCCTATACTCATCGAACTTGATCCCGCAGTCAACAGCCCGAAAACTTTCGCCATCAAAGACGTTCAGTCTCCACGCCTCATCCCTATGGGGCACAATTAGAGCGACTCTAAACGGATCAACCGTATTTTCAATTGCAACGCCTCCGGAATGAAAACCAAGGTGGAAAGGATGTGGACGGGTCCGATAAATGGGATTCTGTACCGGAGGATATGAAAAAGGATAGACAACTGAACATGCTGAATTATCAATAAGGTACGATCAGGGTATCTGTGTTTTGGAGAAAAGTAGGGGATCATGAGTATTAGCTTCTTAGGCGTAAAGGTAAAAAGGGCGTATTAGATGATTGTTAGCTGTTCAGTGTGTAGGGTATGTTGAAGGGTTTACACTATTCCCAGACGGGAAATACGAGGCTTATATGTGCCAGGAGAATAACATTCACATACACACTGGAAGGTGATTCCATAAGCGTATAAGCCTGCTAAAAAGTCAAGAGCATGAGATGTTTAGAAACAGTGGATGGCATTCTGAATCAATCTGCAACGACCTGGAAGTCCAAAAGATCAAACCAATTGACTTTGGTAATGAAAGAGAGCGAAGAGAGAGGGAGGTTAGATCTCGAAGTTAGTATATTGGATTTCAAGTAGCCTTATTACACCCATCCGCAAGTGCTTATCGACCCTTTGCTTTTCCGTAAGCAGCGCTAAATGCTACTGAAAGCTTTAATGACGAGAACTAAAGCCGATATATTCTCCTATCCGGCTAGCAAGTCCTCTTACAGTGCATAGCCTCGGGTTATTCACTTCATAACAAACTTCCTTCTGCGTTTTCACGCGCTCGTGAGGGACCGACGTCACAGCTGAGCTTTACCTTCACTTCACTCTCTTCACGTCCCGTCCACTGCGCGTTATATAGACGAGCAGATTAGAGCTTTTATATATTCAATTTATGTTCCACTGTGTTTTCTCTCTTCCGCCTCAACCCCGCACGCTCTCTCTCTTTCTTCCTCCTCCTCCTCATCACCACCCACTGACTTCCGTCAACTGCTCACTGCCAATATGACTGATATGCGCCCATTTGGAGCTGAAGAACGGGACCCAGTCGAACTTCTCTCACTGTAAGAAGCGTTCATCCGTCATGTTTCGGACATCACTAAATTCTGCTCAGGCTGGACGGTCCAGCCGTTGAATTCGTTCTCGCAGGCGGACCATACCCAGCAACATATTATATACCATGGAAACTGTTATCCCGACACTCTGAGTCCTTTGGTGGAGAAATGTACGAGATGACGGCCAGCGTTCCCCTCGTCGACGAGGAGCGCGTCGCCTTCCGTTTATTCCTTGTGTGGCTTTACCGTGGTTATTACGAAGAGAGCTTCGATGACACCGCACTCACTGAGCGCACCACAGAGCCACTCCCAAGCATCAAAGCTTACCTCTTTGGCCACAGATATGGGTTTGAAGGGTTCAAGAACCACGCTATGCGCCACATCTATAAGCGGTACGCCACATTCACCGACGAGGCCCAGAGAGCGAGGCACAAAGTGCGCATCACGCCTGAAGTGGTTCACTACGTCTTTAAGCACTCACTCACTGGGAACAACCTCCAGAGGCTCTTCAGAGATATTGTCTGCAATTTGTGGTGCGGATTCTGCAAGCGGGAACACGTTATGCTGGCTGGGGAGAAAGTGGAATGGGATAGGTTGTTCCTGAATTGGCCTGAGTTTCGTGATGATGTTTTGTGGAATCGGGGACCTGACAATGATTTTCCTGATGTAGGATACTACCTTCATGACATCGGGGTGGGACTGGGATCTTAATTAGTAGAATGAGAATTGCGGTGGATGGCGAGAGGAAGCTTGGGTTTCTGTTGTAGCACAGCTTTTTTGGGAACTGAATCACCCACTTAGTAACACCAGAGATTTGTATTGTCCAATGTATCTTAAGATTGATCCCCTTGTATTTCGTTTGCTCTTCCAGTCCCCACTCTAGTTTGCACGCTTTCTGCACTGCTAGGGCTGAACAGGACTAGGATCACTTGTTCATCAATTACTCCAACCTTTCATGACGACCTGTTATTGTCTAGAGGAGCTGATGAAGCGTTTCTCGAAGTGGAATGGTACCTTCAGGAGGTCTTGCCAGCATGGCAACAACAGATGTTAGCTCTATATAACAAAGTAACCTTTGCTCAAACCTATATACTGTTAGAATACGCATTGCGACAGATAGCAGAGCAAAACTTAAGCTTTTGTTATAGCTAACATCTTCTTTAACCTGCTCTAAATATCTATTCATACAAAGACCACAAATCAGAATTATATAGTCAAACAAAAATGACTCTCTAAGTACATATTTGGGGCTGTTTCTATATTCCATGCACATCCCTAGACCATTCTACTCTAATCTAGATCCTTAATTCTTATAATAACTAAGATTGCATAGTATCTGAACTTACTTCTAGTATCGCAGATAGCGCTCCTAATGATGCGGGCATAATTTTCTAGGCTGAGATAAATTAACAAATGAAGCTAGCTCTACCTATCCGTTTGCTGCAATATATTGAATAAGAGGGAAGAAAAATACTAGGATGTAAGAGACTCTATATTGCGCCCATCATCTCTGTCTCCTTACTCTATTCTGACCGCTTGAGCCTCCACGTAGCTCGGAGAGAGAGTTATTTAGGCCAAAGCGCTAGAAGTATAGACTGGACTGCCCACAGCGTAGACGACAATCTTCTTAGATAAGAGTAAAATAGGTATAAGAGCCAACTCTACCTAATTAGCTAATGGCAGCAGATTGCACGAGCGGGAGGCAATGCTATAGTAGAAGAGTTCGAAAATTACTTAGGACTTAAAAGAGTGTCTTATGAAATATTATATCCATTATAAACTTAAAAAAAATACTAGTCCTTAAGAACTGAGCTAACATTCATCCACCCGTTCCCTTTTCTCCCCTCTCCCCTTATCCTATCACAAGCCCCTCATCCCCAAGCCAGCTCCCCTCCTCCCGCTCCCAACCACCCTTTTCATCTCCATCTTCCTCCCCCCTTCACCATCTCTAATGACACTCCACTCTGCCACCGTCGCCCCCGTGGCATCTGTCGCATTATCCCCCGCATTCCCCCTAATCCCAAGCGTTGCATACCGACCCGTCCATACTGGATTTTCCAGTGTGATGTTTGTTTGGTTGCCGCCGATGACGGGCTCGATGGTGGCAACCCTCGAAATATCGAAAGGATGGGAAATTGAGATGTTGGAGGAGGAGGAGACATTGACGATGGTGTGGGAATTTTGTGGTGTGAAGGGTGGGAGTGTGACGTTAGAGAAAATGACTTCGTAGCTCGTCGGCGGTACAGTGCCCCAGTCGAACTGAATTTCCTTCACCGGATAAAACGACTCCCCCAAATGCACAGTCAAATAAGCCGTCTCATTTGCAAACGCCGGCTGCCATTTTGTGGAACTGGCGCCGTCGATCGCCGAAAGTGGGAATTGGCCAGGGAGATATTCGGTTGTGGCGGAGACGGAGGGTATGCATTGGAGAATGTTCCCTTCGACTGTCTTAATCTGCCCAATCATCCTATTCTCCAGCACCAGCGGCTTCTCGAAGGACAACGAGAAGTTCCCCGGCCGCGTGCCGAGGGTGACTGGGATGGGTGCGGTGTTGTAGGTGCTATTCGCATTCGGCAAGCTCTCATTAAGCCTTGTGAGCGTAGTATGCGTGGTATTCGACGCCGCGCTAATCGCATGTCCCTGCCAGTAGATTGTGCGGTACTTTAGATACGGAATCTGCGGGGGAAGGGAGGGATCAACATCCAACCTGTCCACAAACAGTCTCAGTCCCAGGTACCCGAACACTGCCACGCGGTTCGCGCCGCCCATGCCCGTTAAAAAGGGAAAAGCGGGGTGCGTACCGCCGTTGGCCTCGTAGTCATCCAGCAATTGCTCGGAGAACTGGAACCAGGGAGCTCGGGCGTAGGGTTGGCTGGAGTAGAGGTCATAAGTGTAAGAGGAGCAGCCTGAAGGCGAGATTTCATTGGCGACGATGCTGAAGACGCCGTATGTCATGCCGGGACCGTAGGGGGATTGTTTAGCTGCGTAGTAATCGAGGTTGGATAGACTGTAGGGGTTGGGGTAGTCGAGCATGTCGTCGAGGAGGACGACGTCGGCTTGTTTGACGCTGATGGAGCCGTTCATCGTGGCGTACTCGAGGATGATGTTGGCTTCTTCGTTGACGGGAAGGGGGAGTTTTTCGGATTTTTCTACCCAGCTCTCGTTGACCTGGAGGCCGAACATGCGATTGAGTTCGTTGGTTGTGTTGAGGTGTTCTTGGACCAGGGCGATGGTAAAACCGGGGTTGTCAACATTGTTAGCATATTCGTCCGGATCCGTCGCGTTTTGTAGAATATATTCTCCCGTCGTCTTGTTCAATGTTAGGAGCTCGGAGTAGAAATAAGCTACAGCGTTGTAAATCGGAAGCAACTCGTCCTTGAAGTACTGAGCATCTCCGGTGGTGGCATAGTAGTTGTAAATCTCCAGTCCGATATCCCCGTTAATATGGTACTCGTAGTCGAAGCAAGGCCCAGTACCAGTGCAGTTTCCATAACGCCCACTCGTCCACGGATACACCGCTCCCCCTGGCGAGAACTTCCCCGTTTCGTTCTGAGACGAGCTGTAGGCCATTTTGACGTTTTCTTGGGCTTGGCCGAACTTATCGACGCGGTACTGTACAATCTGTTTCATAGCAAGGGGATGAGAGACTTGGAGCCCAGGCGCCATCCAGACTTCGGCATCCCAGAAGATCAAGCCCGCGTAGCAATCGGATCCGAGACCGCAAACTGGAATGCTATTAACATCCAGACGGGTATTATTTCCCGCAGCTTTGATTGCGTTCCGCCCGATGGTATTCTGGAGGATATGGAACGGATTGGTGACTGCTGTGATTTGCAGTTCCTGGATATTCTTGTCCTCCGGGAGAGTTCCATTCGGTAGATAGAAGCTATCGACCGAGTCGTCTGGCAAAATCGACTCCCATTCCTTGATGTGTGAGCGCAGAAGACTGCTATATCCTTTCGCAGATCCAACGAGAGACGCAGTGCTTGCCACGGATTGGGGATCCTGGAAAGCGTCTGAGGAAGCTGCTCCGATGTACTTCTCCACGGTAACAGTTTCTCCTGCCAGGAGGTTAATTGGAACCGACTGCGCAATCGTAGACTCATTTCCTCCAAATCTTGAACCAGTGACCTCTGTCCGTTTCGTCAAATCAACGCCCTGGCTCCCCTTAAGTGTCGAGTACACATACGCCGTAACATTAGGAACATTATTTGGCTGCACACTCGTCCAAATCGTTGGGCTCTCCTCCTCATATTTCTTCTCCATAAACGTACTCCTCTTCGCCGCATCACCCTCCAACACGTCGTATACTGTAACATTCACATCCCTCGAGGCCGTAAGTTTGCACTGCACCACCGCTTGGTTAACATACAGCTTATGCACAAACATGCTGTACTCGACTTGGATGGCGCTGCCATTTCCCGGTTTCCAGAAATAGCTCCAGCTAAGGACTCCAGCGCCAATGTCAAGCGTGGAGGAGAAATTGACGATGGAGGAGGCGTTGACGGAGGCGTTCAGGATATGGCCGCTTGATTCTACCACTAATCCGCTCCAGTGCGGGATCCCGCTGATGACACTCTCGCCGCCGTACTGGTACAGCCATGGGTAATTCGTCCCGTTCGTGCGTTCCTGATAATCATAGAACCCAGCAATGGTAGAGAAAGTCTGCCGTCGGTCGAAGAGCGGCCACCCGTTGATATTGTCACCGTTGACCGGTTCATCGACTTCGAAAAACGGGCCTACAGCTGCGACGTTGATGCCTAGATATCCGTTCGCAAGCGACATGCGCGATTGGTAATGCCCTTGGTCGAGACTGGTGGTGGTGAGGCGCCAGTTGTCGTCGTCCCATGTTACACCGGGGAAACGGGTTTCGTATAATGTATTTACTGCGGAGACGGCTGTAATGCCTGCGGCGAGGGTGGCCGCCGTTGAAAGAGAGGGCTTGGGTAACCGCATCTTGATGTTTTCTTTGGGTTGATGGTTTGTTATGGAAACGTGACTAAGGAGTATCAGACATGTTGTCCCTCTTTGTTTGAGAGTGACAGAATGTATAGGAAAAAGCAAAGAATCAGATTATTATTTTCTTTAGAAAACGACAGAAAGAACAAAACGGAGAGTCTATCTGAGATATAACAATAATGAAGAGCTTGCCTTACCTCTATCTGCAGTGCCCAATACCCAATGTCACCATGGGTGAATATTGAAGTTCTTTGTCGTCCTTGTCGTCCTTGTCGTCCTTGTCGTCCTTGTCGTCCTTGTCGTCCTTGTCGTCCTTGTCGTCCTTGTCGTCCTTGTCGTCCTTGTCGTCCTTGCCGTCCTTGTCCTCCTCTTATAGTGATTTCGAATCCCGCAATGCAATCTATCGGCGGTTTTTGCAATGTATACTGGAGAACTATGCCCAACTCTTTTGAAATACGAAGCTCGAGAAGTTAAAGATGACGCAGTCAGAATTTGGTATGAAGGCGAGGATGTTTTCCGCGTTGTAGAAATAGATACTCTTTGTTAAGGTTAAAGCAGCTGACCTCTTATACAAAAGGCCTATACCAAGTGCCTCCTAAGGCAACTATGCTCACGGAGCGATTAGTATTTGTTTAGTACACGACCATGATTCTAGTATCACTTACTTTTGTAGGGCTGAAATCTAAATATGATATCCTCGTGGACAAAATTTCCGAACAATAATCACGAATACCAGCTAAGATCTCACTATCACCTTTTGCATATGCAACCTAATTTCTTAGGTTTGCACATCGAACAATTCCACTTTTAAGAGAAGAAACGATCACAAGCTTGTGAACTGGGCGTTGCTCAGCTTTTAAACGGTACATACATCTGGGAAACGTTTACCCGGTTAACGGGCATCGCGCCCCACAACATGCGGTGAAAGATACCGTCATAGGTTCAAAAGCAGGATCAGACATTCATATATAGGGTGAGTAGCACCAATGCCAGTATCCCGCTCCATCCAAATCATTTCTTACTGCAGTACTTCGTATTAAATTTTCAGCTCTGATTCGTTTGGTTCAGCGAAAAGGTACATATTCCCATCTTCCCCGCCTGGCAGGTGGTGGCTTTTGCGGGGTATCCGGTCAACCTCTCAAGTTCAACATTTCCCTAAGCTCCTTCCTTTCAAGTCCAATAGGATATGTAATTCGTACAACACCGGCGTTCTCACGGCATGAAAGATAATTGAAACCAAGATACCAAGTCATTAAAACCAAGACATCAAGTCATTAAAACCAAGACATCAAGTCATTAAAACCAAAACATCAAGTCATTAAAACCAAGACATCAAGTCATTAAAACCAAAACATCAAGTCATTAAAACCAAGACCTTGAAGTCCTCGAATTCTTCAAAGTCTTGATTCATGAAGACAAAATAAACCGTAGAGGCATTTCGGTGGCGTTCAGAACGCTAATGTTATTGCATACATTGTTCAATCGTGGTTCAAAAGCTTGCTACGCAAATCGTACATGAGTTATTATCCTTCTTTCAAAACGTTTTGTGGTTTCCGTGAAAATTGGCCAATTAAATTTCGCGTGATACATTTCCAAAATATTAATAATAATAAAAAACAAAAAACTAATCATGAAGTAGTACAAACGGCAACTCCTACTAAATGCAGACATGTAACAAGTCTTGCGAAATAGTTGATATATAACAACTTTTTAATGCCTTTTAAGAGCCTGCACAGTACAGATATCTACAAAGAAGCATCAAGAGGTCTTCTAAGTCACAAAAGTTATGAAAATGTTGCACACGAACGGTAGCATAATCGTGTAAATTACTTTACTTGTTTGAAGTCATTCGAGCGCTATCAAAATGTCTCTAATCGTCAAAGGGAACAGCGGTCTCACGCAACGACCTCTAGCTGCAACCGGGCCACGGGAACCGCGGGTGAACGCTCTGGAGAAGCCTCTTCCGAGGTCAAGTGCGGGCGCCTCTGACGCTAGCCAAGCAATTCAATATTTCCATCATCACCATTTACGAGGAGTCACTTAACACCCAGTTTTGGTAAGAACAACTCAAGCATGAAATCGAATCGAATTTTGGTTGTGAGATCATTCCCTAGGAACGCCGGTAACGCCGTCCTAGGCCAGAAAACACTGATAAGAGAGAAAGTACAGTACAATCATTCCGGAGGCCAACCTCAAAATATCCTTTTTTTAAGACTGGACCATTTTGCACTGTCAAAAGACAAGCCATAGGAAGTTGCATACAATGTTCCAATGAAGTAATCGCGAGTTGGCATGCCGGAGGCGTGCCAACAAGGATACTAAATGGAAAGCATGATGCTAGATCCAATCTTCCCGTGCAACAACTGTGTGAACTATGCAAATTCCACCATCGGCCATAAGCGAACGACAGAAGATACAAACCGAGTGAAACGACGTCAACATGCAGCCATAGTCAACGATAAACCACACTTTGCATTGTATCAGTAACTTCGTCAACAAGTGAGCGATACAGAACGGGGCGGGTTCTACGACAGTCAGTATTAACCAATGAAAGACATCCAGTCATATATGGGCAGGACATAATTACCAACTACTAGTAACGTGGACGGGCTGGAGGATAGGGGTCCTCGTATCCTGGGCGAGTCACGGGGCTACGTGGTGGGCGGGCAGCACGTGGGGAGGGAGCGCGAGCCTCGTAAGGACGAGAGTGTCCATTCACATATGGCTCTGGCTCATATCCGCGGCGTGGTGGGGGCCCACGAGCATCGTACGGATCTTCCGGGTAACGGGCGCGTGGGGGTGGTCCATACTCATCGACAGGGGCGCGGCCACGAGGGGATGCACGGCCATAACGATCGCGCGAATCATAGAAGTCACGGGGAGGTGTACGGCGGCGATAGTCATCCCGGCGCGGACTGTAGCCACGAGGAGGGCCACGGCGGTCATAGTAGTCATCGTATGGAGCCGGTGGGTATCCCCGGCGGCCGACTGGAGAACGGGAGCGGTACCTGTCGCGGGCGCCACGGTCATCCGGACCCTGCCCTGGATAAGGATGGCGAGGCTTGGATGGTGGTGGTGGTGGTGGGTCGCTAACGTCTTCGACACAACGGACGGCTTGGCCCTTGAACTCGCGGTTGTCAAGTTTCTCCACAGCAGCCTTGAGGTCAGCAATGGTCTCGTACTCGACAAATCTGAAGGCCAATTAGTACAAGCAAATCAAGAGAAGGGGGCAAGTGGCTTACCCAGAACCATCACGCTCACGACCAACTTCCGAGTAAACAACATCCAGGCCAGATTGTCTGGCGAAATCTTTCAGATCCTACAAAGACCATTGTCAGTTGCGGTCCAAACAGATCCAGTTAAACGCAGAATCCAAGGAAAGAGGCATAAACGGGATAGGTACATAAACAGTGCAGGTGCAGAGGCAGAACCAATCTCCAGATACAATGAATATAGAATTTTTGACAACCACGTGGAGTAGAAACAGAAAGAAACGGGGTAGCTGACCTGCCAGCTGGTCTCCGCAGGAAGGCCAGAGATTCTCATCCGGAATGGAGTACGGCGGGGACGTGGAGCAGCGCGCTCATGAGGAGTGAAGTTCTCTTGACGACGGGATCCACGTGCGAACTGGACGATGAGGCGTTCACCCATGAAGTCAGAACCATCTAAGGGAGAAAAGGGTCAGTGCAAGCACGGGGTATGGGGGAGCGTTACAACTCACGGAAGGCTACCAAGATATTAGCGAGTGTAATAAAACATGTACGGGAACCAACTTACCTGGAACCACATCACGAGCATCCATTGCATCCTTGTATTCGATGAACCCAAAGCCGTTCATCAGTTTGATCTCGGTAATCTCACCGGTGCCATGAGTCTGGAAGTGGGCTTCGACATCTGCCTTGGTCGCTACACAGGTTCTTGAGTCAGTGTGTTCCAAAACGAAATCCTAGGTTCAAAGGCCATCCAGGTCAAGGACCAGTTCCATAGATCCAGCGTAGGGACGTACCATTTCGCGGAAGATTGCCCAAGTAGAGCCTGGTAGAAGATACTTCGGTCATCTTGTCTTGTTTTCGGGGGTATTCTTCAGGGAGAGTTATGTCAGCGACGTGCCGGTGGGCCTGAAGGAGCAGGGCGAAGAGGATTCAGCTAACTGGGCCCGCGTTCGGATGGAACGTACACGTTTGGAAGGGGATTGGAAACCTTGGTGCGCTTCGTTTGATAAATGCGCGATGTGTTTGCGTTTCCGGGTGTCGTGCAGATAGCTGAACACGAGATTGTGGCCTGGAGTTCCACAGGAAGAAGAGCAGTGCGGGTCGCAAAAGATCAAACTAGCGGGCTCCTCAGAAAAGTGCTTGACAACAACGGGGTTGTCGGAAGCTGAGGAATGTGGGATGCGGGGCGAAAGAGTTTGTAACGATGAGCTGTGGAATTACGAAAGCCCGGAATATTTCAAGTGGGGAGTGGAGGGTGAAGGAGAGAACACCTGGCGGATTGCTCCAAGGTCCACTGGAGCTACGTAACGTAAGTGCTGCTGTTACAGACGCGCCGACGCGCTCGTTCGAAGTGACAGTCGAGCAGAGCTTTGCGAAACGGCAAGCGGTGGAGATAGGCGTGAATGTTCTGTAATGATGGTTAACCAGAGAAGACTTCCCAGATGATGTTGACGGGTGAGTGGTGCGCAAGTTGGGAGAGGTGTAGAGAGCAAGTGAGGTTGCGAGGCGGCGAAGTTTTGTCGGGCCTCCGCTTGCTTCATTCCACGCTAGACGATTGCGCTAGACCCAAAGGGTCGCATGCGGTTCCCTTACATCATTCCTCTCATGTGACCAGACGACATTCACTCTCTTCACCCTGTCTTTACTCCGGCGTGAATATGATATCGAGGGCAAGTGTGCAGGCCAGCAAGTTAGGGCACAGGATGAAAATCGAATTGGTCTCACAAGTGGGCATTAAAATTCTATGAGTTACAAATCAATGGTATTAACTCTAGCCACCGTAAGCCTCATTCTATGTCGGTGTCCATTAATGTACATGTAATGCTGTGCTGCGAAGAACTCCGGCGAGTCCGTACGGTCTCGATTTTCCGCTAAGTCAAAACATACTTGGGCCCTTCGCCGCCCTGTGGTGTCGTCCAATTGATGTCCTGATCTGGCACTTTGATATCGCATGTCTTGCAGTGGACGCAACTAGGGGAATGTAAGCATTTGCGCTTCTTATGCATAGATAGTTGTAACTCACTTTTGCGCATTGATCTGGAACCGGACACCCAGATCCTTGCTCTCGTCTTCGATATACTCGTATACACCTGCAGGGCAGAAGCGGTTTTCGACGCCCTTGTACTTGGGCCATTCCATCTCTGCGTGCTTATCCCAGTCCTTGACTTGCAAGTGAACGGGCTGGTCCTCTTCGTGGTTGGTCCCGCTTCGGTTGACGCTGGTCAGGATGTCGAAGCTGATCTTCCCGTCCGGTTTGGGATACTCGATTTTCTTGCACTGGTCTGCGGTCTTGGTAGCGGCATAATCAGGCTTGCCGTGCTTCAATGTCCATGGGGCGTGACCGCGGAATACGTATGCCTCCAGGCCTGAATAGAGGATGCCACCATAGAGTCCCAATGGGGTGTGGAATGATGGCCTCATATTCCGGACCTGTCTAAGCTCCTTCCAGATGGAAGAGTTCCGCAATTTGTCCTCGTAGTCGAACAAGAAGACGCTGCCAGTATCCTTGCTGTCCTTCAAGGCGTCGTAAGTAGCCTCGGCAGCAAGCATTCCCGATCGCATAGCAGTGTGTGTTCCCTTAATTTTGGGCACATTGAGGAATCCGGCACTATCTCCAATGAGCGCTCCTCCAGGGAAAGCACATTTGGGTATCGACTGGAATCCACCCTCATTCAGTGTCCTTGCAGCATAGGAAATGCATTTACCACCCTCAAGGACGGACTTGTATAGTGGGTGGTGCTTCATTTTTTGGAATTCGCCGTAAGGTGCCAGCCACGGGTTAGGATAATCCAGGCCAACCACCAATCCGATGGAAACCATGTTGTCTCCAAAATGGTACATCCAGCCACCACCATAAGTGTCAGAGGGAAGCGGGTAGCCCATGGAATGTACGACCAGACCTTCTTGGAACTTCTCAGGCTGAATTTCCCAAACCTCCTTTATGCCGAGTCCGTATGTCTGATGCTGGCTATCCCTCCTGAGATCATATTTCTTGACCACTTGTTTGGTCAAGCTGCCGTGAGCACCCTCGCCGAACAGAGTGACCCTGGCGTGAAACTCCATTCCCCGCTCAAAGGAATCCTTAGGCTTCCCGTCCCTGGATATTCCTAGATCGTTTGTAGCAACACCTTTAACGGAACCATCGCTATTATAAAGGACCTCCGACGCGGCAAATCCGGGGTATACCTCCACGCCAATCTCCTCGGCCCTCTCCCCTAGCCACTTGACGAGCTGACCCAGACTTATAATAAAGTTTCCATGATTATTCATTTGTGGAGGTTTTGGGAGAGTTATGGCGCTGTTCTTCGTAAGGAATTTCATTTTATCAACCTTAGCAGGCGTCACATATCCGAATCGGTTCGGGTTGTCGGGATGATTCCAATCGGGAAGCAGTTCGTCTATCGCCGAGGGCTCCATAACGTTTCCAGACACAGTGTGGTCCCCAAGCTCTCCAGCTTTCTCTAGTACCAGTACTCTGAAGTCTTCGTTGCCGGCCTCATTCGCCAGCTGCTTCAGCCGAATGGCTGCGCTCAAACCCGCCGGTCCGCCTCCCACAATGCATACATCGACCTCATCGCTCTCCCGCTCTATTGATTTTGGATCGAATGGATCGTCGACATCGGCAAGTCTTGTCCGTACAGTGGAAGTAAAGGCTCTCCTTTGGCCGGCGATACGGAGCGCTGGTCGGTATGTCTGTCGAGCATGTCTAAAGGAGTATTGCAAAGTGGAAGAAACTGGCCTTGGGGAGGCGCATGATGTTCGAGAGGACAATTGGACAGCTCTCCGAGTCAGAAATACCGGTAACGATCTGGAGGCCATGGCGAGGAGGATTGTGGAGAGTGAGTGAACATCTGGGGAAGAGGTCCCCCAGCATCGGACGGAAAGCACAATGACGATGGCGACGCTCGCCGAGGCTAAGCGGAAAGCAAAATCCAAAAGATGTGATTGGGCCGAAGTCGGACCGTCGTATTCTCTTCCGAGGTCAACATCATACCGTTATCCCAACGTATGAAGTTGGAAAATGCGCCATATTTATGGGGATTTACATACCGGAGGTAATATATCAAATCGAAAGCGGGCGCTCCTCATTTGTGGAATGTAGTGCTGCTACCTGGATATTGAGGTGTCCGGATAATTGTTTATCCGAGTGCGATAACGACATTCACCTTTCCTTTCTGGCTCCAATCATTCACCTATAAGTTTATACAGGCACTGTTTTCTTGAACGCATTAATAGTTCTGCCTCTATCTTGTTTGTTCATGCCAACCATTCCGGGTTATCATTCCCTGTTCACGTTATTAAACGTTTCTCTTCTTCCTTTCTCACCTCTCCGTTCGGGTATCCTCCTATCCAAGAAACCAACGTGGAATTAAATTCGCCCGAAGCCATCGGCCATGATCTTTTGAAAAACAGCGTCCTCTGTACTTTGCCTCGGAAATGTTCCTGAAGAAAGAGTGGAATGAACGGAGTTTCTAACATTCGAGACTGTTACAGGGGCCCTGAAGCTGGCTAGGTTTCAAATTATACCTGAGCCTGCGCGCCACAAGCATCAGCAAAACTTATGCGTTTTATTAAGCTTCTTTTTAGTTCCCATACCCCCTGGTCTCGTCTGCTACATGGTCTCTGACGAAGGACGTTGGAGTTATAGTTTTGGATATCTTATGTTCAGTCGTCCGTTCAGTTTGAATCTCCGTTCTACAACGTGCTTTTCAATCTTCATGCGTTTGATTCGTTCAGTTTCTCTAATTTTCGCCGGAAATAGAAATCGAATACCGAGAATAGTTCCACCAGGGAAGTTAAGCGATGCGAATCTTTGGATCCTTGTTCGGGGTTTTGGAGTTGATTCTGATCCGTCTCCCTCAGGCCTGCTGCTACCATGTATTCTCTCCTACATGAACGGTCAGATCTCCGTGGCCTAGTCAAAATGTCACCGTTGATGAACTTCTCCCCTGACCGGGGCCGTGGCCAAGAGTACTTATAGATCCACCCCACCAATATTCCAACCTACGCTTTCCATTGAGTCTCTTCACATCCAGTCCCCCTTTTCAATTCACTCTTTGGTGCAGGGCGCTATCTTTATTTATTTTCATTCCTTGTGAGATCTGAGCTCTGTATCATTTTTGTTAACTGTGAATTACACGTCATCCATTCTTTCTCAATTCATATATCTCTCCTTTCATCATGAAGACCGTCTACCCTCTCATCGCTTTGTTCTCTGCCGCGCTGGTCGCTGGTAAACCAGTTGCCTTCGTACACAAGCCTGGACGTAGGTACAATCGCTCAACTACTCCACCAGTATCCTAACGTAAATGACAGCCGTCGCCGCCGGTGATGCTGCCGCAGTAGCAATTCCCAACACCAATTTCGCCCGTCGAGAAGAAGATGCTATGAAGGAGTTCAGCAAGCGGACTCTTGATCTTCGAGGTGCTCTGTTGGCTGTACGAAACCGAGTCAATGATGATGATAATGTCCAGACTGATACAGGTATGTAGTAGCTCACTTCTCATTAGCTAGAGATACAACATGACTGACTACTGCTTAGGTCTTATCCAAAAGATTGTCGAACAGGCCGCACAGAAGAAAGCCCAGCAGCAGGATGACAATGCCAATGCTGCTGCCGCCGATGCAAATCAGGCCAAGAAGGATGCCCAAGCACAAGAAGCTGCCACTGCAGCAGAAGGAAGAAAACAAGAAAAGGCAAACCAAGCCGCGCAGGCTAAGCAGAACGCTCAAGCGCAAGCGGAAGCCAAGAAACAAGCTAAAGCAAATCAAGATGCACAGGCGAAGCAGAATGCTAAGGCACAGCAAGAAGCGAAGAAGGCAGCAAAGGAAAACCAAGCCGCAGCAGAGGCTCAGGCGAAAAACAACAGACACAAGAATAATGGTAGTGGCAACAATGGCAACAACTCTGCTAACAATGGCACTGTTGCGGCGGTAAATGGTACCGCAAACGCTGGCCAAAATAACGGGAACAACGGTAATCGTAAAGGCAATGGTAGGAATAACAACGGCAATGGAAGGGGAAGGAACAGGGGCAAGGGTAACGGGAAGGGTAACAACGGCAACAATGGTAACAACAATAATGGTAACAACAATAACGGTAACAAAGCAAACAACAACGGCACTGTAGCTTCAATAAACGGCACAAACACTGGAGGAAACAACAATAATGGTAAATCCACCGGTAAAGCCAACGGCAAAGCCAACGGAAAGGGCAACGGCAAAAAGAATAACAACGCTGGCCAACAACTGGAGCAAGAAATCAACAAAATCCTGAACAGCCTAGGCATCGACAATACCCTCAAGCGCGAGCGACCTGTCCGGCGCTCAATCAATCTGTGGGAGGCGGATGCTATTAAAAGGGATTAAGTGGGAGCAGTATATGGGAAATGCACATTGGAGACGTACCACACGGTCATTTTCTGGAGGGAATTGCATTATTGTATAGTATATATTTTCTTGAATGAGGGATTGGAGCCTGTGAAGGGGTGAAGGTGGACGGAGGGATACATTTGGATGGTTTATATGCGGACCTTAGATATGCAGCTAAATAGTCTATATACTAGAACATATGTCCCAGTTATCTAAATTTAAGGAGAACTACCACTTCCAACATGAAGCAAAGTCAATCACTATTCTTTTGGTGTAGAGATAGATATAAAAAATGCATAGGTGGCCAGAAGTACCAAATCGGACAGAAGCCTCAGCACGCTGACATAATCTATGGGAGTGAAGTCCTAAAATGACAGTTAATCTCGTATCTTTTATAAGTGATTTGGTATCTTAACTACTTTACTGTAGTTCCTCTTTTCATCCCTTATGGATAATATAAGAATAGAATATATTGCTTTCGCCACACCCTATATAAAACCGCATGCTAAAGCCCTCCCCTAGGCCTCGCTTTTCCTCTGCTCTAGCCTTCATGTACCGCTCTATTCCATTAAGTTTACTTCCTAGAGAATATGTCTTTTCTTTATGTCTATACAATTTCAGTACCACTTTCATCCTATTCCTCAAAACTGAATCAAAGACTTGAACCGGAAGGGAGATCTTGCAACTCTTTACTCTAAATTGGCCAAGACCCTCTTGGTTTAAGAAGAGGCTTTGCTTATAAGTGAAAGGAGGGGGAATGAAGATTTAGTAAAGCAAAAACAAATCGAAAAGAGTAGAGATTAGTTAGGTTTGAAGTATCGCTATAATTGGTTACTAAAGGAGAGAGAGCAACACTTATCCAACCCATAATATGTCTCCTCTCTGCCTTTCATCCCTACAATCTCTATCATTCTGCTTCTCCCACCCTTACTTTCCTTACCCCCTAAACCCCATCCGTCCTTACTTCCCCTCCCCCCTCATCCTCCCAGCCCTCTCCAAAACTTCCCTAACCCACGCCCCCATAACCTCCTGAGACACCTCATCATTCACCGGTAATAAACTACTCGCATACACCCCAACCACACCCTTCTCCCTATTCGCAATCCACCTACAATTAAACGCCCCATCCCACATCACCGTCCCCTTAAGTCCTTCAATAGCTTTAAACCCCTTCCCCTCCGCGGAATATTTGATGTCCTCACAGTCTTGCGTGATGTATATGCCACCAAGACTGTGATTCAAAGCCTCTGGCTCTAGGCCCATTTGCTTGATGTACGGCCGTAGTAATGGAGATTCCCGTAACGCCTGCAAAGGGGCTGAACCTTCAGGCAACTCCGGCGCGAACAGCATATCCCGCAGATCCGGCGGCAGCAAAACCGGTTCTTCGCGAATAAGGTCGTGTAGGATACGAATGAAAGAATCCGGAGAGGCGTACAATCCCCCACCCCCGCGCTCATCCCTCTCAGCGCCAGCCTGTACACCGGGGTCGACGTAGGGGACTAGAAATTCTGAGCGGAGCGCTGTTGGGACGATGGGGCCTTGGAGGCTGTCTTTGTGGAAGCCGATGGAGTTTTTTGGGATTCCCAGCGGCGTGAGGATGTAAGTAGCTATGAAATTTTGGAGGGAGAGGCCGCTAACCTAAGAGACTTCGTGTCAGTATCGTCACTACTCATGAAACCTCTCCTCCTCTCCACCTTCTCGAACAACAACAACAACCACACTATATATAATCAAGCAAAGAAAAACAAGAAACTCACCCTCCCAACAAGAATACCCACCCAATCCAATCCGGCCCCATACCCCCAGCCCTCCCCTGGCTCAAACACCAATGACGTCGCAATAGCCTTAAGAAGCGGCGCCGTGAGCGCGCAGGGGATTTCATCCCGGCCATGCCTCCATGCTTTTAATAGTGGTGAAAGGATATCGTAACCGACGCCAGAGGTGTGGGTGAGGAGATGGCGGAGAGTAATGGGGTTAGTGCGGTTTTTTAGGAGGAAAGGGGGGGCAGATTTGGGAGATTTGGGTCGGCTGGGAGCTGAGAGAAAGGGGACTGAGGTGGTGGGCTGAGGTGTGGTGTGGTTGGGTTTTGTGGATAGACTGTGAACTTCGATGTTGTTTTGACTCGTGGTATTGCTCCGATCTGTGGTGTTGTTCTGATCCATGGCGTTGCTCTGATATGTGGTGCTGTCCTGGCCTTTGGTCTTGTTCTGGACATTAATCCTAGCTCTAGGCACTGCCTTCTCCCTCACATTCCCCTCCTTCTGCTCCTCTCCCTTCTCCGTAATAATATCCAACGTCCACAGCTCTGACAAAACCCTCTCAACAACCTCCGGATCATCAAGCGAGAGCTGAAACTGAGAAACCAATATCAGCGCGCAGAGAACTGTAACAATCTTCGTACAGCTTGCGAGACGGAATACGGAGTCCTTGTTCACCATGTTTCCTTCCATTTCCCCTTTCGATTTGTTCATTAGATAGTTTCCTATAGGAGAATTAGTGTATTGAGGACTTTGGGGACATTACGGGGTGAGAGCGGGAAAGAGTGAAGGTGTAAGAAAAGGAGTTGGATTCAAAGAACCGTACCAATAAGCGTACCATGCTTATTGATAGCTAAAGCGACGATGGCTGGGATGCCGTTTTGGGGGTCGGCGGTGTATTTATCGACGATTTGCTCGAAGGATTCTGTCATACTGAAGGAGGGCATCGATCTTCTTCAATGGAGCAGAGAGTAATTCAAAGAGAAAGAAGGAAGTTCGGAATAATAGTTCTAAAACAAGATTATATGAACAAGCAGAGGTGAAGTAAAGAAATCTGTTCTCAGTCAAATAATGCAAAAAGTTAGTGCCGTACTGCGACGCAACAGATAATTATATCTACGGTCTGAATTTCCGGTGAAGCTCATGATTCTTCGTAGGAGTGTATCGAGCACGCGAATTTCTAGAGAATTCCAACCTACCAAGTTTTCACCTTCAATTTGCTTGTATTGTAGTCGTGGGGCTCAGGTGACCTCGTATAGAAAGCTTGTTCCATAAATGTCCTGAAATGCGAGAAATACGAACTATACATCCGGAATGGATCGGAGATCGGAAAGCAGGTAGTTCGTATTATAAGCATGCTATGCTATGCAGACAAAACCAAACCTTCTACAGGTTCATGTGATACCAGTCTAAATCCTGTCTAAATGTTGAATCTTCCGTCTCTCAACCCACCGATCACGTTGTAATCTCAAGCCCACAAAAGCATCGCTCGTTTCGTAAATAAAACCCCTAAATGCCTGTTGGGTACATGTTAAAAGTCCCCGCCTTTTTGAACTCCGTCGCCGGATGTGCTGTTGAAAGTATGGAAAATGTTGAAAAGATCCCGTACGCCGATGCTTGGTCATGATATTTGCTGCTGTAAAACTGCCGAGGAATTATGTCGGGCTCGGTGCCATAGAACCAGTGATGTCGCCCGCGCCCTCAACAGGCGCACAAGTACAGAAGAGATTCGTATCGCCGTAAGCTACAGCATATTTAGTGATCACTAACTCGAACCACGCACTGGATTATTAAACTCACCATCATCCAGCCTAGCAACACTAGGCCAAAACTTCTTCTCCTTAAGATACCCCAACGGATACGCTGCCATCTCCCTCGTATAACTCCTCTTCCACTCGCTCAGAATCAAATCCTTCTGAGTATGTGGCGCCATCTTCAACACATTGCCCTCCCTCGGCTGCTCGCCCTTCTCCACCTGTTCAATCTCTTTCCTAATGCTTATAAGCGCATCGCAGAACCGATCCAGCTCGGCCTTGCTCTCCGACTCCGTGGGCTCAATCATGAGCGTATTGGCGACGGGCCAGGACATGGTGGGCGCATGGAAACCGTAGTCCTGGAGGCGCTTGGCGATGTCGATGGCTTCGATGCCGCACGAGTCTTTGAATTTGCGAACGTCGAGGATGAATTCGTGGGCACAGCGACCCTTTTCATTGGTGTAGAGGATGGGATAGTGCGGCTTCAGGCGAGAGAGGATATAGTTTGCGTTGAGGAGGGTGACTTTGGTGGCTTGGGTGAGTCCGGTGCCTCCCATGAGTTTGACGTATGCCCAACTGATAGGTAGGATGCTTGCACTGCCCCATGGAGCTCCACTGATAGGGGCAATGGCCTTTTCGCCTCCAGTCTTGATCAATGGATGCCCGGGTAAGTATGGAGCAAGATGCTGCTTAACACCAATTGGGCCTACGCCAGGTCCACCGCCACCATGCGGGATACAGAAGGTTTTGTGAAGGTTAAGATGGCAAACATCAGCACCAATTTCACCTGGAGAACAAAGCCCAATTTGTGCGTTCATATTGGCACCATCCATATACACCTGCCCACCGTGCTGATGGACGAGGTCACAAGCTCTTTTAACCTGCGGCTCAAAGACGCCGAAAGTGCTGGGATAGGTGATCATAATTGCCCCAAGTTCCTCGCTATGCTTCTCGCATTTTGTCTTGAGGTCTTCCATATCCAGATTTCCAGTCACCTGATCGCACTTGATGGGAACGACGCGCATACCAGCCATGGCGGCACTGGCAGGATTTGTTCCGTGTGCGGATACCGGAATCAGGCAAATGTCGCGCTTTTTGCTGCCCGGTTGCTGCTCTAGATACTTCCGGATAACTCGTAGTCCAGCAAACTCGCCCTGGGCTCCAGAATTAGGCTGCAGAGAAACTGCGTCGAAGCCAGTTATTTCAGCCAAATCACCTTCCAACTGATCGATCAAGGTCTTATAACCCTTAGCTTGCCAGTCTGGCGCAAAAGGATGAATTCCTGCAAATTCTGGCCAGGAAATAGGAACCATTTCAGTTGTAGCGTTCAGTTTCATGGTGCAAGATCCCAATGGAATCATCGAATGAACCAGTGACAGATCCTTGGACTGGAGATGGTAAATGTAGCGCAGGAGTTCGGTTTCCGAGTGGTACGAGTTGAAGACAGGATGTGTCAAGAAAGGGCTGGTCCGCTTGAGATCTGTAGGAGGCTCAACTGAGACTGGCTCTTGAAGGTTAGATGATGAAACCTTTCCGCCGACCTTTGAGAAGCCTTCCAGCAGTAGCTTAGCATCATCCGCTGAGGTAGCCTCATCGACGGTGATACCGACATGATTTGCGTCAATGGGACGGACATTGATCCCTGAAGCTTCCAATGCCTTGAGCAGTTCCTGCGTCTTGTCGCCTGTTTCGACCACAAAGGTATCGAAAACAACCGGAGAGTTATCCATCTTTCCTCGCTGACCAGTGCGGAAACCGGCCTCGATGATAGCTGCCTGTAGTTGCCTTGCCATGCCAATGACCTGCCCGGCAATCTCCTTGAGGCCATTGGGTCCGTGATATATGGCGTAGAAAGCGCTCATATTGGCCAGTAGTGCCTGGGCGGTGCAGATGTTGCTCGTAGCCTTTTCACGCCTGATGTGTTGTTCACGCGTCTGAAGAGCCAACCGTGCTGCACTGTCCCCTAGTCGGTCTTTGGACAGACCGATTAAACGACCTGGGATCTTACGCTTATGCTTCTCGCTACACGCAAAGAAGGCAGCATGGGGCCCGCCGTATCCAAGAGGGACGCCAAAACGTTGAGCATTTCCAAATGCCACATCCGCTCCAAACTCCCCGGGAGGCGTCAAGACGGTCAGGGCAAGGAGGTCCGTCGCGACACTAAAAGTGCCCCCGTTCTTATGCACTTTCTCGGCCAAAGTCCGGAAGTTATCCACTCCACCTTCAGTATTCGGATACTGTGCCAATACTCCAATTAAATCCTGGCCCAGTTCTTCCACTCTCTTGCAGTTGTCCGCCAACACATCACCAACCTCAATCGTCACACCAAACCCTTCAGCTCGAGACGCCAGCACAGCGATCGTCTGGGGATGACACATGTTGGACACAAAGAACGTCTTATTCGCCCTCTTCTGTCGCGACATTGGGAGAGCATTCAGCGAAAGCGTCATAGCCTCAGCCGCCGCCGTAGCCTCATCCAACACCGACGCATTCGCAATCGGGAGCGCCGTAAGCTCCGACACCATAGTCTGGAAATTCAACAATGACTCCAGCCTACCCTGGCTGATTTCCGGCTGATACGGCGTATAACTGGTGTACCACGCCGGGTTCTCCAACACATTTCTCTTTATGACTTCCGGGACCTTGGTACCATTGTATCCGCATCCGATGAAGTTTATAAAGGGCTTATTTTCGCTCGCAATGCCCTTGAGGGTCTTCAAGAGGTCGGCTTCTCCGGTTGCTCCCTGTGGTATGTTGATCGATCGGTCGGAGAGGACGTCGGGAGGTATAACTTCCTTGACGAAGTCATCCAAGCTCTTTACAGGTGGGTCCAGTACTTTCAGCATATCTTCTACAGCTGCAACGGAGGGGCCGATATGTCGACGGGGAAAGGTGTCCATATCTTTGTATGGTTGTACGCGGCCATCGAACTTCGGCTGACCCTCGAGGACCGGTTCCTCAGGGGACGCATGAAAATTCCGCCTTGTAGGTGTTCGAGAAGCACCATGGGCTGGAAAGAAGCTATTGCGACTCGTGGACTGGAATAGGCGTGGGGAATAGTGAGCTCGCTGGCAGCGGACTACTCGTGTAGCCGAGCAAGCTGCTCTAAGCCATGATGTCTGCATTTTTGAATGTCTGCAATGGTCAATTGGTAGGCCTGCCGCCGAGAAGGCCCGTCGCAGGGTGTATTTATCGAATTAAACCGTCAATTCGAATGTGCGAAGGATTATCGTCTTCGGGGATATTTTGTGGTGGCGGGTTGCCACTTTCACATGTAAGAATGAAGCTCTTGTCACGAAGTTTGAGATGACAATGAAAGGATATTTGAAACTGGAGAAAGGGGAGAGAAGAGGATGGGGTGTTCGGACAAAAGGTAAAATTAGATTTTGAGCTCTGAGAGGGAGTCAGTTAGTTAGTTATGGTGGAGAGAAACAGTCAACCTTGGGGTCGGGCATAAGGCCGTGACTTTCCGAACCCCGGAGCTTCCTCAACGCTCCACGCCAACGTCAGTCCCGATAAGCTCGGTGCGCATAGACCACATCACATTTCAAACACCGACCGGACCTGCAGCAAACGATACGCGGGGCCAATCACACCATCGCCATTATCAGGTTGTATTCATCACATTCACCGCTCTTCAACCTTACGTTATCTAGATATACAGACTTTGCTCTCTACGGTATAGTATTTCTTAACTATAATCCTTCGTGTTCTAGATACTAGCCCTCCTCGGGGCCATCGTCCTCCTCAAATCCTTCTCCTTCTCCGTCTCCTCCGTCACAGGTAACACGCCCTGCTCCCTCAACTGCGCCAGGTACTCCTTTCCATACTTATATCCTACCTCATAAATCTCATCGAATTTCCCAAACTCTAAAGTCCCGTAAGCGTCAATAGGCGGCCGCATATACCTGCATCCAGGGGTGTTTTTCGCACGCTCCAGCGCATCGTAGCTAGAGACATATGCGAGCCGGGACTGGATCTCTGAGAGTGTCGGCGGATTGGGGTAGGATGAGAAGGGGTTCCAGCGATTGACTAACGCCCAAAATCCGGACAGGGAATCTCCAAATTCCTGGGGGGTGTCATCGTCTAGGCTTCCGACGTCTACGGCAAAGATTACGTCTGCGCCCAGACTCTTCATATGAGATACCGTGAGGTTGTCAATGTATCCGCCGTCCAGAAGCATACTGCCATTGTCGCAGAGAGGTGGGATGAGGCCGGCGAGCGACATGGATGCTCTCACGTAGCGCCAGACATAGCCGCGGGTATGGATTTCCGAGCGGCTCTTGCTGATGTTAGTGGTATTGCAGTAGAACTCAAGCCAGAAATCTTCCATCTGGGAGTTGGCGAAAGTCTTGAAGATGCCACGATTGAATTCATGACCCGTAGTGTAGGACGCACTACGTCCTGTTAGTTTTTATCGTCTCATCAAGGACAAATACTTACGATGGGTAAGTGAGGTCCAGGGCAAACCTCCACATGCTACCCATCCGCCCAGCAAACTTCTTCGCTCGTCCATACATAGGCACTACGTCCGCATCCCAGGCGTACAATGCTCCAATGAAGGCACCAATCGACGTCCCGCCCACAATGTCGATGGGGATACCTGCTTCCTCTAGTGCCCGGATGATCCCAATGTGTGAAATACCTCTGGCGCCACCGCCTCCAAGTACAAGACCCACAGATTTGCCACATAGTCTTCGAGCAAGTCGATGGAAGTCGCCCTTGAAAGGGGTCTCAGCAGAATACAGAGGTGTCTGCCGGACCCTACGCGAGGTATATTTTTGAATTTCGGCCTGTAATACTTGCACTCTTTGCTTGAGAGCATTACCCAACCGTCGTGCTGCCGGATGAACGGGTTCAGAAGCGGTGCGGAACGTCATCTGAATATGGTGATGGCTGCCATTGACCCATGGCCGATTCCGCAACCACTTGCTTGTAAGCCCAGGGGGACAATACCGCTCTGAATGTAAAATCACCAGCTCCTTCCGTGCAGTCGTCTTTGTCGTCAAAAGGAATCTCTCATATTCGCCAATTGTATGCGAGCCTTCCGCTAGGCCGACGAGCAGAATGCAATCGGCTTGACTAATACAAGTCTGTGTCCAGGGAGATTTCACAGTGGTATCGGCAACATAAAGGACAAGGCCGTACTTTTCTTCGAGATCAGCTAGATACTGGGAGAGCTTAAGTTTCCCCATACGATTGAACGCATGTCTTCCCAAGTGGTTAAGGATCGCTGCTTGATTTAACGAAACGACGCCGTTTGGTGTCCCGATTTGACTGAAAGCAGTCATCAGTCTGCCCGCAAACTCCACAACGGGAATTCCGGCAGTGACAGGAAGAATAGCTACTGTTCGGAGGTTCACAGTTGATGAGACATTGCTGCGTGTAGCTTTCGACGTCCTCTCCTTCGCTTGTTCATGAAGAGGATCGTCGATCAACGCCCTCATGCGTGACGCGATGATCTTCGATATCTTGATAGTGATTCCAGGGTGTTCTAATGCAAGACTGTTGAAAAGTGTTTTTGGGAATTTCGCCAGTTCAGTATCTCGAATGGCATGCAGAGAGCCAGGACGTTTGGATTCAGTCAGTACCTCCAACTCCCCGACACTGTCCCCCTGGCCGTATTCGCCGATGACCTTCATACTGCTGTCTTCGCCTTCGCTCTCCTGGATAGCTCGTAAACGACCATTCAGTACAATATAGATCGCGTCACTTTCGTCGTCCTGGTTGAAAATAACTTGACCTGCGTTGACCTGTACCCATTCCAGGGCAAAATCTATGTGCAGAATCAGACGAGGTAGAAGGGTGGTAAGCCGTTTCGCCATCGTAAGGAGTACAACAGGGTATCGATCAACAATCCGCTCGATGGAAGCTCGAGGAAGGAACCCGACGTAGACGTCCGTCTTTGCCGTTACGTCAATGAATGATCGATAGGAGGACACTGTTCCTAGGTAACCGGCTAAACCTCCTGGTTTCGTAAGGAACAAACTCTTTCTAGACTTCTTCTTTTTAATACTGTCCGTCCGCACGGAGGCATTAGTCAACGTTCTTTTCAGCCCCGGGCGAGCAAACAGATCTGAGGCATCGACGCTAGGCGTGACTGGGAGCGTACCGAGTACGTTATTCTCGCCGTTCTCTTCATCAACGGGGACACTGACATCAAGAAACCCGTCAATGACATAATAGAGACCAGGGTTTCTTTCACCTTGCTCCACCAGTACAGCATCTTTCGGGAAAAACACAATCTCAACGTCGTTGACAATCTCTTCCAAGATATTCTGCTGAGCACTAACGCTCAATGCAGACATTCCGGACGCAGAGATGATCGATTCGGAATCTCCATCGCGAGAAGCCTCGTATGGGTCAATGAAGCCAAAAGCATTGGTGAATATTGCTTTCTGGCGTTTGGCGTCGAAGGAGACCATGCGAGGCGACTGTTCAACAGACATGGGTTTCATTGTGTTCTCCAAGTTGGTCAAGCCAATCGCCTTGAACATGCAATCCAGGACCGCCTCTCTGAATGTCCCGTCTTCGTCAATCGACTCCTGGCGGTTTAGAGGAGCAGGGCGCAAGTTTGAATTAAAGGGATTAAAGGCACCCATCTCTAGAGGAGTCTTGGAGTGACGATGCTGCTCTTGATAGGGCTGCGAGAAACTGTAGCGCGCTTGCCTCCCCGAACCCCGAGGCAGATGGGTGTTAGTTAGAAGGTCCCCTGCGCTCATCCTATCTTTTTGATCTCTCGGTCCAGGTGACATCGATGTCATCCTGGAAAGTGTCTCATTTGATGCATCCATAGACGCTCCCCGAGCTGCCGCGAGCCGCGCAGTTGCGGCTACTCCCCTCCTCAATGAACCACTCGACGGTCGTCGATGACGTCGTCCTGCTCCCGGATTGTGAAGTGCGATTCCTTTCATTCCTTCTTCGGGTCCGATGCGTTCCCTTTCCTTCGAAAACTTCTCTTTTAAGCGTTCCAAAGCGGAGTCACGCAGAAATCCCGGGAGATCATACGTCGTGTACTTGTTCATAAGCTTCTCAGTGCGTAGAACTTCACTCGTCAAACCAAGGTAAGCATGACCGGTTGCCAGAGTCACTCGTTGAAGTCGAGTTAGAATAACCTGAACGATTTGAGCTGTAGCCTTTGGATATACACGTGTTAGACGACGAAAAGCAGTATCAGGAATGATTGCAATCGTTGTGTCCACTGTTGCTCTCGCCACAATATCCGGATGAGCGGATTTGGGCTTGACCGACTTCGACCTGGGCTTCCTCGAAGTTGAATCTTGCTGCGGACGGTTCCGAAGACCATTCATGTCCAATGACAGAGGAGGTACACTTGGTAAACGTCCTCCAGCGGTAGGGCTCGCGAAATTAGCTGCTCTGCGGTCTCTTAGCCCTGTGGTTTCATCCGGTGTTTGCGGTCTCGGTTCATCAAGCGTGAAGCTGCCCTCTCTTGTAAGAGGGGGCCTTCCTTGTCTACTAGTTGACGCGCTTGACTCCGGACTACCATCTTCCTCATCCTCGTGACGCAGTTTGATATCTTCGGTAAACAGTGAAAGGATGGAGAACAGCGATGACATGGACGCTCCATTCTTGACTTCCGTGAGGAGCTGGTAGCCCTGACTGTGCGCCTGTCGTTCCTCATTTGGGGATCCACCAGAAGAGCTTCCATCATCATCAGAATCGGCCATATCTCTATTGGATTTCACAAATATTTGTACTAGGCCATCCACGACTAAGCAGAAACCCTTCTCTTCTTCCAGTAGCAGCGTTTCTCCCGCTATCAGCTTCCTCGTTTGCATAGTCCGTGTCAACTCATGGAAAACGGGACGCTCTAGGTATCCAAAGACTTTGATTGCGCTAAGAAACTCGTCCAGATAATTGGAGAGCCCTCTCTTGGAATCGCCCTCTAGGGTATCAGGAAAGACCTCGACTTTAGGCTCATCACGCTGAGGCTCTGGCGGCAGCGGTGCATACATATTCATGAAGCGGTACCGTATGAGATAGGTCACAGTGGAAACCAGGAAGACGAGTATCAACATCCTGAGGAAGTTAGTTACTGACTCGTAATGTGTATGAGTTTCTTACAGAGTCGTAAAGTTCATAGTGAACGTCAAGCTCATGGAAAATAGCGTAAACAGCCATGTGGGCAGCGTCATTGTAGTGAACGTTATGATCCAATACAGCAACCCGGGTATAACTCGCAATACAGCCAGAATAACACGGCCTAGGAGCCCGATAGTAGAAGATGGAGCTCCTTTGACAGTATTTAAAGCCGTACTGGACGCTTTCAGAGCACCAGAAGCAGTAGCCATGAGAGTGGAAGAACTGTTTGGGATTGAACGGAGTGCTTTTGCGGAGGCCATATTGGAGGAGTATATAGATGGTCGTGTCAATTGAGCGAGTAGATAGGTGGCCGTGTCAATTGAGCCGAGATCTTGTGCCGGCGGGTATAACGATCAAGAATCCTCCTCCATATCGCCAAATAGAAAGTGAAGGGAAGAAAGAATGGAGGACATGGCGATGTTGGTGACCTTTCTCACTTGCCCGCACTCGGCGAGAAAGATGCCTTGGAATCTTGCCTGTGATCATCATCGGTGCACAGACCACACATAGCTTCGCGACTTCGCGACTTGTACTTGAACTGTTCGCGACCAAACTTCAGTTCAGCAATTACAAACACGCTCCCCTCAACCTTTTCCACACATTCATCTCGAGATGCCTCCCTTTAAGGATGAACAGATTATAGTGCGCTGATCCTTATCCTCTTAAAGCCTATATTCTAACTCTCTAGATCATCGCGCCCGGCTCAGAAACCACCCTGGCACAGCTTGGCCTCCCGGAGTCCTTTACACCAGCCCGCCTCCACGTACGGTCGTGCATGTTCCCCGCTGAAAAAGAAGGAGAATGGGAGCCCTATAAAATACGGCGGCGCATGGAGGAGGCTGCGAAACCTCCCGCAAATGCGTCTACAGAAGAAAAACAAGAGATTGCTGACATGAAGAAGTCGCTTGGTGAACCGGAAGAGGATCAAATAATATACGAGGAGGACCAAATATCAGAAGAAGGGGCGGTATGGCCGATCCAGAAAGGGAAAATCGTGAATTGGTCGTGCTTCTTTGCGCTCATTACACATGTCTACAATACCATGAACCCGCCTTTTCACACTCCGATTCTTCTCATAGCGCAGCCGGCCTGGACACCAAAAGAGCATGAGAAACTGACGCAATTCTTCTTCGAGAAGTTCAAGACACCTGCATTTGCAATCATGGACTCGGCACTAGCGACAACCTGGGCATACGGTGTACACACAGCTACAGTGGTGGACGTCGGAAAGGAAAAGGTGGATGTTACTGCAGTGAGCGAATTTGTACCGCACACTATAGGCAGAGTAGTGGCACTACCGGATTGTGGCGGTGAGGCTATGACCCTGAGGCTTTTGGAGAAGCTCAAGTCCAAAGGGTTCAACAGGGACATGTGTGAGCAGTTGAAGAAGAGCACTATCTGTGAAATCCTGCCAGTTGGAATACCCTTACCTGGAGGAGAGCCAAATGGCAAAACAGACACCATCACAAACCCTGCCGCGGCCGCTTCTACAGGGGCGACCGCTTCCGGCCCAGCTGCGGCAGCAACGTTAGGAAATGTACCTCGCGGGCCTGGTGTGGATACCGAAGTAGGTGATGAGCCTGGAGATCTGGAGGAAGAAGGCGTCCTCGACGTAGCCAACATCGTCGCCTCGGGCAAAATGACTGAGTACCTCGCTCGAAAGGAAAAAGAGAAGCAGGAAAAAGCCGCCGCAAAAAAGAAGGGGGCCGACACAACCACTACCACCGCAAAGCCCGTCAGACTACCCAACGCTAAGAGAGAAAAGGCTACTTTTATGTACGAGGATCATGCACTGCTGGATACTTTGAAGAATATGAATTTGGGGACTGAGGGTATGGCAGCAGCACATGCAGCCCTAGATGAGGGCCCATCAAACAAGAACGGCGCCGATGGCGCTGATGGCGAACAAAGATCCGGAGCCGATGCTAATGGTGCTACAGACCTTGCGAACCCCAAGGCAGGCCGGATTAGGCGGGAGATCGAAGTTGGGGTCGAACGGTTCCAAGCAGCGAGTGGCGGGATCCTCGAAAACATAGCAGATGCAGTCCACCGAACCATATCGGCAGTAGACGAGGTAAACAAGCGGAGCGAGCTATGGGAAGGTCTCATCATTTGCGGAAATGGCTCGAGGATACGAGGCATGTTCTTTCCCACACGCTCTCCCTTCCACATAAACTAATACTGCAAATTCAGGCTTCAAGGACGCCCTCATAACCCTCCTAAAAACCAAATACCTCATCACCCCCTCTTCCGCCTCCATCTTCAAATCCGAGCTTCCCTCCGCCATGCCCACGCCCACGGGCACCGGCGCCAACACCCCCACCCCTCAACTCTCACAACTCGGCCCACACGGTGGCCCTCCAATCTCTAGCGGCGTAAACCCCCTGCTCTACGCCGCCACCACCGCCCAAAATCCTCAGCTCATGGGTACCCCGGGCACCACTGTAAACCCTATGTACGCTGGAGGGCAGCCGCAGGCGCAGAATGCGCATTCGAGCCATGGACAGACACCTACGAGCATCGGGTTCGTAAAGTTACCTGAGTACTTCCCGGAGTGGAAGGATGTCGGGTTTGATGAGAGTGCATTTTTGGGCGCGCAGGTGGCGGCGAAAGTGCTGTTTATTGTGGATGGGGGTGTGTCTAAGGGGTACATGACTCGCCCGGATTACAACGACCAGGGACCGACGGGGATTCACGATTATAGCTTGTAGGAGGGGCTGTAAAATGAAGATTGGTGGCAGTGATAGGAGAGAGATTAGGGGCGAGGTTTGGGTATGCTGAGAGAGAGAATGGAAAAGGGTTCTGGGAGTTTCTGGTATAGGCTGGCCAGTACGGGGCCTTTTCTTTCTAGGAGGTAAATAATTCTCCCTTTACAAGTGTAGAGAGGGTATTTTAATGCTCATGGCTTCGTTACCTACTACCTCGGTATTTTTCGCTCATGATAGAACGAATACCACTACAGCTGCAGTTTACACTGGAAAATCACAGATACCCTTTATGGGGGTTACGTGCAAACTTCCCATCACCTACCAAATAAGCATTACTGTTCGATTCAGAAGTTCCCTATCACCGCCCAAGTGTACTCCTTCACAATGCCATATCACATGACCCAATCTTACCACGTGCAGAGATCGGCTCCCGCCGCCCGGCGCAAACCGCTCTGCCACACTTACCCATTCCAGCCTTAACCTTACCCCTTCCAGCTCATCGTTAGCCCGTTTTAGATAACTAGCAGCGCCTAACGGCAGAGTTTCCCTTTCTAAAGTGGATCTCACAAGAAACTGCGGCTGTCACCCTCGACCGCGTTGATGTAAATAAGCGTAGAATCGGGATGAGAGCACGACTATAAAAGGCGGGCGGTCGCCCCCAAAGTGCAGGAAGCAAACGAAGTGCTGTCGGATTTTCGAGGTTTGATTCTATTTTAAAGAGCTGGAGATAGATACCCGGGCGGCTTTACTTGCTTGCTTCTTTCTACTATCCACGTGCGGCTCTTGCTTTTGCCTACCTGGAAACATATCTTTAACCTTCTTCAACCCATCTATCTTTTTCGAACTCGACTTCCCAAGCATCATAACTATGGCCCCCTCGAAAACCATCTACACCGGCCCCTTCGTCCACAGCCGATCCTTAAAAGAATTAGAAATCGTCGAGAAGGGCGCGATAGGCGTCGACGAAGCGGGCGTAATCAGATTCATCGAAAGAGGAGACGAGGTTGGAGAGGAAAAGAGGCCTGAAGGGTGGGAAGATGCAGAGACAGTAGCTGTGAAGGGGGAGGGGTTTTTCTTCCCAGGCTTTGTTGGTATGTGAGTTTTCTTCGAGGTGTTTTACGGCGGCGAATAGGAGGAGAAAAGGGTTCCGTTTGATATCTGGTCCCATTTCTACTTCTTTTCCAGAATTCGGGTTAGGCTCCTGCCCTCATGTCTATTTCTCTCATTCTTAATCTCTTCCCTTTCTAAGTCCAACCTTTCCGCAATGTCTAAGATTCATCCATCCCTCTATCTATCTGTCCTTTTAGTCCAGATAACACAGACCCCCCTAACAAAATCCCAGACACACACACCCACGCCCCCCAACATCCAAACACCGGCCTCTTCGGCAAAACGACTCTCCTCGACTGGCTCCAAACCTACACCTTCCCACTGGAGTCCAGTCTCTCCTCCCTCTCCCGCGCGCAGCACATCTACACCAACTTCGTCCTGCGCACCCTCTCCCATGGCACCACCACATGCTGCTACTACGGCACCATCCACGTCCCCGCCACCAACTTCCTCGCCAAGCTCTGCCATGAGAGAGGTCAGAGAGCGTATGTCGGGAGGGTTTGTATGAATTCAGATTTGAGCCCCGAGTACTACCGGGATGCCGGCGTGGACCAGGCTGTTAAAGATAGCAGAGAAAGCATCGAGTACATTCGCTCCCTGGACCCCGAAGGGTCAAAAAAGGGGGAAGCCATCGTGAATCCGATCATCACTCCAAGATTCGCGCCGTCTTGCACATCCGATTGCATGGCCCAACTGGGCGCCCTGCACCGCGAAACTGGTGCGCATATCCAAACGCACATATCCGAAAACAAGGGCGAGATCGAGCTCGTAAAAGAGCTTTTCCCAGATTCCACCTCCTACGCAAACGTGTACGATCAAGCCGGCCTGCTAACCGAGAAGACGATTCTCGCGCACGCTGTGCACCTAACAGAAGAAGAAAAAGCCTTAATCAAAGAAAGAGGCAGTAAGATTAGCCATTGCCCCGCCTCTAATACCGCTTTGACATCCGGATGCGCGCCGGTGAGAGAGTTGTTGGAGTCAGGAATCATCGTGGGATTGGGAACGGATATCTCCGGTGGGTTCTCCCCCTCCATCCTTGAAGAATGCAGGCAAGCAATCTGGGTATCCCGATTCCGCGCTATGAACGATGGGGATGATGCCAAACTGTCTACTGAGGAGGTTCTGTACTTGGCTACTCGCGGCGGAGCCGCGGTCGTGGGACTAGAAGACCACATTGGCGGATTTGAAGTCGGTATGGATTGGGATGCGCAGATGGTGCGGTTAGGTGTTGTCCATGGGGGGCAAAAGGAGGGAGAAGAGAAATTAGTGGAGGGTCCGGTGGATGTATTTGGGTGGGAGAGTGCGGCCGAGAAGGTCGAGAAATGGGTTTACAGTGGAGACGATAGGAACACGGTTGCTGTGTGGGTTAAGGGAAGGTTGGTGCATAGGAAGGATTCCTATGAAGCGTAAAGGCTGGGCTTTTTTTAACGGAGGCTTAGATGACGAATGTTCTCCTATTAGTCTAAAAGTTAGAAAAATAGACTTCATTGCATGTTAGGAGACAGGCTCTCCGCAAGTATCAGGCGTCGTTAATGATTAGACTAGCCATTCTGATCAGGTTCCCCCACTACCCCATCCACTCTCGCTCAGCGCTCTCAAACCAGACCGTGTCTAATACTCCCCTTCCTCGACCCCGTCTGCTCCTTCAACTTGGAGCTGTCGACCCTTGGGTCCAGCATATTGACAATCGACGAGCGGTGTGGACGTGCAGTCGAATGACCGGGTCCAAAAATAGCGTCGATCGGACTGGAGTGCGACGCCTGCTGGCTCCCGGGCAAATCATCGTCATAATACTGGAGTGGAAGTGCCTCATGGGAGAGTCGACGTGGTGGTAAAAATGGCGAATTATTGAAAGCAGATGGATCTGTTCCTCGGCGGGTAAAGTTTCGAGGGAGTTCGCCTGGCAAACCGCCCTGGTGGGCCCAGCGGATAGAGGGATCTTGATTGGGATTGCCTAGATAGTTAGTGAGAGTCACAAAGAGGAGCGACATTTGGCCTCAGAAATGAGAAGGGAGGAACAGCAGTACAACTGCCCTGATGAATGGACCAGGCCGTACTGGTGTCTAGGTCATCCCGATTCCCTGCCGCCCATTTGCAACTCTCGTTGTGAGCCGATTTAGCTGAACCGTTAGCGGAGTGCAAGCGCAAATAAAGAACGTGCTGTAGATGTTGTAAGAGGGGTATAAGTATATTTCAGGTTGTTGGGTATCTATCTACGCGTACCAAGGTCAGAATCGAATCGTGGATCCATCTTGTTACCGATGTTGGTATCATGAGGCCCGTAGTTCGTTGACCCAGTTTGAGTGCCACGGTTATCTATCAGGAGTCAGTCCTGAATATGAAAACAAATTTGTTCTATCATACCTAGGTCGGAATCAAACCGGGGATCCATCTTGTTGCCCATATTGGTACTATGAGGTCCGTAATTCGTCGAACCAGTCGTGGTGCCACGGTTATCTGACACGAGTCAGTATTACCCTTGAGCGTGGATGCGACGGGTTGTACCTAGGTCTGAATCGAAACGGGGGTCCATCTTGTTCGCCGTGTTGGAGCTATGCGGGCCATAGTTGGTGCTCCCAGCCTGCTCAGGGTGATGGCCGACTCCAGTTGCCCTGTGGCTATGAGGCTGATGGCCGTGCTCCATCTCGTTCAAGCCCGAGCTAGCTATCTGTTGCTGACGAGCTGCGCTGTCGCGGTCACCGGAAGCACTGTCGACGGCGGCATTGATGTTGCCTCTTATGGCCTCACCGGCGCCCTGCTAACTATTAGTATGAGACAGCGACAAACTGCTCCAGGGGTCATACGTGGAACATTCCAACTCCCTTCCGGACTGCGTCGCCGACAGATGATCCTGTGTGGGTTCCAGTCATTGTGTGTAAGAATGGAGACGTTGAGGAAACGAGTTTTTTGATAAAGATGGAATAATAGAAATTAGGTAGTGTTGAAGCAGTTTGAGGTGACAGTGAAAAGTTGTAACAGTGGAAGATGATGTGAGAGCAATTGGAATAGATGATTAGTTGGGTGCTTACTGCCTTTTTATCTTCTAAAGCGGAAACTGCGGCATTACGATGCAATCCCCATGATCAACAATCATACTCCAAGTGGAAGTAAGTATGACATCATAATTCTAACCATGCGACGATGTTGTGGACTGCCACATCCGGTTAATCCCTACCCTTTCCGGCTAATGAAGAATCAGCAACAGTTTGGAAACCAAATGCGAAGCCTGTGTGATATAAGCAGTATAGGGTTTCTCCATAATGTATTTAGTCGTCGGAAGAATGTTAGACTCGTTATCCTTTACGGCACATGATGGTCACAGAAAAACTTGAAAGCAGAATTAATAGGGGGAAGCGCAAGAACTTATAATCCTGTACTTGGCTTAACTACACGATCGAAGTGCAAACAATTAGACAAGCATCCAGCCGTCCAACCGCTTCGACTACTACTGCAGTGACCAAAGACCCAACCAATATTCCGTTAAGTGGTCTCTCCTTCCTCATACTCATTACGTCGTAGTCCGGCGGCCATCCGCCGGCTCAATGGTATCATTGTGTGGCCTTTTTTATCTACAACTGGTTGGCAGTGTAGAAATCTTCAAGAGCGACGGCGATACGCTTGCTCATTGTCTTCTCGCCCTCACGAACCCAGACACGAGGGTCGTAGTACTTTTTGTTGGGCTTGTCCTCACCGTCTGGGTTGCCGACCTGAGTCATGATGTAATCCTTCTTGTTCAGGACGTAGTCACGAATACCAGTGAGATATGCCCACTGGAGATCGGTATCCAAGTTGACCTTCACCACACCGTAGGCTAGACAAAGGTCAGTGAAAGCTTTTTAAACCGCCAGCAGCAACTTACAGATAGCCTCCCTAAAGTCCTCAACTGAGCTACCAGAGCCACCGTGGAAGACCAGGAACACTGGCTTGTCCTCCTTGGCGTTGATCTTCTCCTTAACGTAGGCCTGATGCTTCTGCAACAACTGGGGCTGAAGCTTGACATTGCCAGGCTTGTAGACACCATGGACATTTCCGAAACCGGCGGCAATGGAGAAGTAGGGGCTGATAGGCTCGAGAGTCTTGTAAATCTCGTAGATGTCCTCTGGCTGGGTGTAGAGAGAGTTATTGTCAACATCCTCGTTGTTGACGCCATCCTCCTCACCACCGGTGATACCGATCTCCATCTCAAGCCACTGCTTCATAGGAGCGGCACGCTTGAGATACTTGGCGGTTGTCTGGATGTTCTCCTCCACCTGCTCCTCGGACAGATCAATCATGTGGGAAGAGAAAAGGGGCTCGCCATGCTCCTTGAAGTATTTCTCGTCCGCATCCATCATTCCGTCGAGCCATGGCAGAAGCTTCTTGGCGCAGTGGTCCGTGTGAAGGACAACTGGGACACCATATGCGGGGGCAACGGAGCGGATGTAGTGAGCAGCAGCGACGGCTCCAGCAATGGAGGCCTTCTGGTCCTTGTTATCGACACCCTTTCCAGCGAAGTATGCTGCACCGCCCTTTATTGATTATACGTTAGATGAGTGCAAAATCAGGAAATGGTGACATACCTGGCTAGTCTGGAGGATAATAGGAGACTGCTTGTCCCTCGCGGCCTCGAGAGCTGCTACGACTGTGGAGCTGGATGTGACGTTCTATGGGTGAGAGTTAGCAGAACCTCTTAGGAAAGTGAAATTCAGGTCTTACGATGGCGGGAATGGCAAAGCCCTTCTCCTGGGCGTAGTTGAAGAGCTTCAGGACGTCGTCACCAACAATGACACCTTCCTTGCGGCTGAGAACGTCTTTGGCACCCATTGTGTAATTGGTGTGTAGAAAAAGTCTGGAAAGATAGGGGTATCAGTTAAGCTCGTGAAAGATTGATTGTGTGTAGGAAGAATGAAGTGGTCTGAGAGAAGAATCGAGGGTTGTAGGAAGAGAAATAGGTAGAATCGGAGAGAGAGGTGGGGTTCTCGTTCACCAGCCACCACCCCACCATTGCGTCGCCGTACGCAACTTTATCATTCCAAAAGCAAAAATCCGCAAAACTCTGCGCTTGCCTTACCTTTTGTTGTTTTAGTGTGTGTTGGAGAAGCGTTTGGAAAAGGAATTGAGTTGTTTTGTTCTGGAAATGACGTGGGGTCTGAGATTTATAGTAGCTGACGTTGCTCCACGGCCGCGCTCTGAAGTCATACAAGTGGGAACGGTGGAGGGGAAAACCGCCGCTATGAGCTCGGCGTTCTGGAGTTGCTAATTCGTCTTTGTCCGAGTCTCTCCGGCCGTCACACTCATTTGAACCTTCAATTACCGATGCTGCACCGTATGGCTTCAGCTATCGTCCGATTCGATTGATCACATGCACTCCTAACAGCCTCTTGTCCTCCGAACAGCGGCGCAGGAACAACCGATTCCATTTTCCCGCATCGACAAAAACGACACAGCAGATATAGGTGTTACAATACAAATATACTTACAGTATGAACACATGCTCAAGACACCAACGAGATTGTTACTCCAATCAACCATGCTACGACTCCTCAGACTTTGCGCGAATCCGGACTGTCCTGACGAGAGGCTCAGTCGCGCCAGAGACTTTGATTTCAACCTTGAATTTCCCCAATTGTTTTATACGTGAAGAATCGCCTTCAGTTGTCCCTTCCAAAAATTTAATGTCCTTGTCCAATAGTATAACCCGGGCGGCTTCGTCATTGTGAGCCAATGCCTGCCTGATGGTAGAAGCGACATCTCCTGTAGATACTGATCCGTAAATTCCGGTATTGGACCGAGAGGCAGCGGCAGAGAGTACGTCTGCTGCACTGGAAGCGCCCATTCGCTCGGTGTTGTCTTGCTCTTTCGGCTGGCGAAGGAAATCGATCGTAGGCGGAACGAAGGTAGTCAAAAGCTCCATAGATCTCTCAGGCTGCGCACGTCAGTTCGGTGATGATTACTGTATATATGATCCTAGTACATACGCTCAAGAACTCAATCTCGACCGGACGGACATAATGTGTTGGTTCAACATCTTCTTCCTGAGTCTCAACTTCTACGAGTGGTCGCTTCACGCCAAACTCGAAATCCCGCTGGATAATTGTCCCTTGTGCCTTCAATTGCTTCACTTCGGCTTGAGGGACGTAGTTCGCAAGGCGCATAGGGAGCCATTTGTTCCTCATGAGAGCAGGCGTAACGGGGACATAGGACCCTAAGACAAAGTTAGAACAGACCGTAAACATACACCACCTAGTAGAAGCCATACCTTTGCGCCCAAACTTCCTGACATCCTGGATAAGCTTGACAACGATGCTGTCCTCAGCTTTCCTCGCAGCTTTCGAGATGTTGCGAACCCGCTGCTGTTCCAGAGGCCTCCATGCCTCCAAACCGATTTGGGTGTATCTTCGGAGACATGAGGTGCACTGCGGGAGCAATGCGGACCTCATGAGCGGCGCCATTGCGGGTATACGATGTTGATATGCTGATTCCTAGAATAAAATCTGAGGGATGGATCCGGAGCAGATTTGGCGAAGCTTGCGACTCGCTCGGGAGCGCGCCGAGGCTGGAAACGGCCCGCCTGCTCCGTATCACCAACGTTGAACTTAGGACGGATGAGACAAACGACTGCCGTGACAGATGACTGTCTGTCCGCGGACTCATTGCGATCTGTAAGATCTCAAAGGATGGATAACAGCTCCGGCCAGCTTTCATTCTCCTCATTATCACCCTCTCCTTCCTTCGTACTCGACCAAAATTCGCCATAGCCGTCTAAACTTCCGGTACCGGATTGGCGGTATCGTTGGGGACGACATACAAGAGATCACTATGCCGGACAAGCCACTTACAATCGCGACATACGCCGCTGGAGCCTCCCTCGCTGCCATTACTCTCGTCTACGTCTTTGCTCCTACCTTTTTCCTCGATGACAGTAGCTCCAGCACTGGCAAGAAAGGCGTCGTCGGACTCAGTAATGCAGCAAACGATTGCTTCATAAACTCGATTCTTCAGGCGTTGGCGGGGCTCCCGGACCTACGCATATACCTTATACGGGAAACACACCGTCGTCAGCTTGATGGATCGGAGATTTACAATGTCGACCCTGAAAAAGTGGGTGGCGAAAAAGAGACACCATGGAAGTTAGAAGGCCTTCAGAAAGGCCTCGTTACCCTTGCTCTGAAAGATGTTTTGGATAAACTGAATGAGCGTCCTATATACCGGAAGACAATATCTCCGCAACCGTTTATACGAGCTATGGAACGGGCTTTTGGGGCACGTATCAGCAGGCAGCAGCAGGATGCGCAGGAATTTCTACAGATCGTGACGGAAAGGCTATGTGACGAGTACCATGCTGGGAAGAAAGCAAGAAGGCAGTCGCAGCGGATATCCACAATGGCCGCGCCTGAATTATCAGAGTCTAAGAGGTTGGACGTTGCGGGGCATAACAATGCAAATGTTGAGCAAAACCAAAGAAACGACAATGAAAACGGAAAAGCCGACACCTTAGAAAAGACGCCCGATGATGAAGAAGGGTTCCCTTTTGAAGGCAAAATCGAGTCGCAGATTGAATGTCTGACCTGCGGGTTCAAGCCGAAACCGTCAGTATCAACTTTTGTAACTTTGACATTAAATGTGCCACAGCAGTCATCGACTTCATTGAACAGCTGTTTCGACGGAATGCTAAAGAGAGAATACATCGAAGATTTCAAGTGTGACCGTTGCCGTTTAGAACACGCCGTCCAGAGTAAATTCAAGGAACTCCACCGTACTTCAGATGCCAAAACAAAAGAACGATTGGAGTCGGAAATTTCAAAGTTACGTACCACAATTGATGAGGACCCCGAAAACCCACCGGCCGACGTCGAGCTTCCAGATGCAAAACTTGCACCCAAGCGGCGGATAGCCCGACACATGTATATTTCGTCCTTTCCCAAAGTGCTTGCAATACATCTGTCTCGCTCCTTGTTTGCTCTTGGAAGCGTATCAACGAAGAATTTGGCCAAGGTCACGTTCCCTGAAAAGTTACCCTTGGGTGGACTCCTCAATCAACATAAGTATCGACTACTGGGGATAATAACCCATAAGGGTAGTCATAATAGTGGACACTACGAGTCCTTCCGCCGCCAAGTCACTCCTGAGCCATACTCTACACCACACTCATTCGGTGCGGAGGGCGCCTACAGCATGCAAAGCAGCCCCAATCCCTCTGCAGTTCCAAGTCCTAGGATATTCACGGCAGACTTTGTGAGCGGAAGAGAGAAAGCGGCATCACGGCCCTCATCTGCTGCACTCTCAGCTGTGTCGGGGTCGCTCTCTACCCCGTCACTGTCTTCTGAATCCTCTCTGGCTTCGCGGGAACATCCTCCGACTTCAGCACCGCGTGAGGAGAGCTTGCAACCGCCTGTATCCTCATCGGTAACAACAAAGCCACTGAGTATACGTTCGATCAAGTCAAAAGCCGCGTCTGTTGGCGATTTGAGTAGCTTTAAAAAGAAACAGAAGAGCGCAAGCCAACGCTGGTGGCGAATCAGTGATGACAAGGTGAAAGAGAGCAAGACTTCAGAAGTCTTAAGTATGCAGAAGGAAGTATACCTGCTATTCTATGAATTGGATAGACGGGGGGATGAGACTGCATAGACTGCATAGACTGCATAGACTGCATAGACTGCATTCCCCCCTAGATCTGAAATTGGCGTTGGTGTCAGAGACATGAGCTCTAGAGACACTCATTGATGAAGCATTATTTATTCTCTTGTATATTTCTTCTCAGCACTGGAACTCCAGTACCATTATAATACGGCATCGACCATTGGTCGGTAAATGCTGCCTCCGGCATCTCAACCCCGCTTTTACTAGTGTATCTTGACCGTCTCGTCTCCAACGTCCCTCTTCCAATCGTGCCTTGCAAATTCTCTGCAATGCAACGCCGAGTAAAGTTTCAATGTTACTGTGTATATATTCTGGTGTCTGCACTGCCCATAAGTGTGGAGAAATACTATCCCTTCAGCCTTGTTGGCTCCTTCCTAATATAAAAGCTCACATCACCGCGTTCCGCCATCACACACTATTTGAACTTCACAACTAACTCTACTCGCTCAATCTCGCGACCTCTCTCTGAATCAAATCAGAAACTTTTCCATACATCTTTCGCCATTTAAATCCTTCATTGAACCAATTCCCCGTCATGGACCCTATAAAACGCCGCCTCGTCCTCTCGGGCTTCCCTCCCAAAGCCTCAGACTCGTTTCCTCCCAATCCAAATTCCAACGGTACCTCCCCAGATGCAACACCTAACTCAGTTACACCCCAAGCGCCTCCCAACAACGAAACAGCCTACACAGAATCCCCACCCCACCTGGATTTCACCAACCCACCCCTCGTCCTAGTCATCGGCGCCGGTTCCCGTGGCACCGCTTACGCTGGCGCCCTCCTATCCTGCTCCAATGCTATCGTCGCTTGTGTTGCGGAGCCTATTGCTTCGAAACGTTCTTCCTTTGCTAAGAAGTATATCTATGAACCCCAGGCTGAATCCAGCCCCAGGCTCAAGGATTCCGGTGAGGCGGAATTTAGCGACTGGAAACAGTGGATTAAGTACGAGAGAGTTAGACGGGAGCGAGAAAAAGCAGGTGAAAAGGTACAGAGAGGGATTGATGCGGTGTTTGTGTGCGTACTGGATGAGTGGCATGAGGAGGTTGTGACGGGGATTGTGAAGGAGGGGTGGGGTCTCAGTGTGCTTTGCGAAAAACCTCTGGCTACGACATTATCCAGTTGTCTCAATATTTTTCAAGTGTTGAAGGAGGATGAAGAACAAAGGAGAAAAGAAGGTAAGAAAGAGAGTGTGTTTGGTATTTGTCACGTGCTCCGGTATTCACCGCATAATATGCTGTTGAGCGAATTAGTAAAGGAGAGGGCAGTAGTGGGGGATGTACTGGGTTTGGAGCATGTTGAGCCAGTGGGGTGGTGGCATTTTAGTCACAGTTACGTGCGGTATGTATATTTCCTTCTCCTGCTTCCCCGGGCCTGCCTCCCCTTTCCTTAGTCAAGTTCTTAAGAGATTATTGATTCCACTGCAGAGGCAACTGGCGTAAAGAATCCATAACCGCTCCATCCTTACTAACAAAATCCTGTCATGATATCGACTTTATTCTATGGCTTCTATGCTCTCCCCCCGCCAAAGCCTCCACACAAACACCCCATCTCCCGTCTTCAGTTTCATCCACCGGCTCCCTCACTTTCTTCAGGAAAGAACGGAAACCAAAAGAAGCAGGCTCCGCCACCAATTGTATCTCCTGCCCTTATGAACCGGACTGCATCTACAGCGCAAAGAAGATCTACCTAGACCGGCACCTAAAAAAAGGCAATACAGGCTGGCCCGTCAAAATCGTGAACCCGGACATTGAAGAATGCTACCAAACCTCCGGCGTCGAAGCAGCCTCCGCAAAACTTCTTGAGAGCCTTACAGAAGACTATACTCCCGACGCCCCAGTCAAGGAGATCGAGACTCGCCCTTGGTTTGGCCGCTGCGTCTGGGAATCCGACAACGACGTCTGCGACGACCAACACGTGACCATAACATGGGACGACGACCCAGTGTCAAAAGACGACAACGGTCGACTAGAGTTGAATGGGAGAGCGAAGAAGACGGCGCAGTTCCACATGACCGCCTTCACGGAGAAAATCTGTGAGCGCCGCGGCCGTATCTACGGTACAAAGGGTGAGATCGAATACGACAGCCAAACCATCACAGTGCATGATTTCGCAACCGGAGAAACGAAAGTGCATAGACCGCACATGCCCAAAGAAAGCGGCCACGGCGGTGGCGACGAAGGATTGATTAGACAGTTCATCACGGCCGTCAACGCAGTGGATAACCAAGGTATGGCGGCCGCTGAAGCACAACGGAAGTTTTTGGGGTGTGATTTGGAGGAGGCGTTCAGGAGTCATGCGATGGTTTTTGCGGCTGAAGAAGCGCGCAAAGAGCGCAAGTTTGTGGATTGGGAGAATTGGTGGGATGACAAAGTGGATATGACGTTAAAGGTGAGAGAGAATATTTAACTTTGTGGAAGCAAGATGAATTTGGCAATTAGAGAGGTGGGGTGAATTTGGAGTGATAAAGGAGGTAGCCGTCGAGATAGAACCTTATAATAAAGAGATGGATTCAGTAATTGAATTAGGTACCTCATTTTATGTTCATTGTTTGTTGTTTTCATGATCTAGTCCTTGCTTGCTATTGGAGTCACAATGATTACCTTCTCCGTTTTACTTTATTAGAAATAGTTTGGCACTTCTAGTGTATGTCACCTTGCTCTTTGTAGACTCTTGTCTAGAACTACGTAAATTTACCCTCCTTGCTTTTTATGAGCAGAAAAGTATAACTGGTTCTTAGACAAAAAAAAGAGTGATTTATGATACACAGAATAACTAACGTTATTAGAATTCAGCAATCCTGCGGCGTATTGCCATGCAGATGTTAGTAACCTCTGTCAATTTACGGGTTGCATCCCTAGTCAGAAGGGCGCCTAGAAGTGGCAGGGTATCGTTTGCCCACTTCCACCTAGATAGGAACGGATGAAAGGCGGTGCTGGTCATGCTCAGTATCTTTCAATCCTTTACCACCGCAATTCTATGAATAAAGCAGGCTGGACCTTCTACCTCTCAGTTTGGTCAGCGTACCGCGCTGAGTTTGTGACATGTATTCTTGCAAATGCCTGCATAGGCTCCTAAGTGCTGTACATTCAACCCTGCATGCTTTGCAACACGGCCTATTCCCTACCACTTATCCCTTCAGCCCACTCTTCTCTTGCGTCAAACTCCTCTCTATCACCTAACGTTCTCCTTTTTCTACCCTTTCAGATTTTATGATACCAGGAACTGGTACCCTCAGCGGACAAGAAAGCTGTCGTGTCTCTATTGCTTCTTCCAGCCTGTGGCAATTGACGCTTCCAAACATACTTGCCCTACTTGTACTCACTCAGTCTACCCACAACACGATGCGGCTTTTAAGATGTGATAGCGCAGGCAGGCTTAACTTCACAAACGACTTTCTTGGAAATGACAAAGTTCCTGATTATGCAATACTCTCGCATACCTGGCAGGATGGCCAAGAGATGACCTATAAAGATCTAACAAGGGGCAACTTCACACAAAATGAAGGCTATAAAAAGATCCAGTTTTGCGCACAACAGGCCCAGAGAGATGGCTTAGATTATTTCTGGGTGGACACTTGCTGTATCAACAAGAAAGATCCCGTTGAGCTTCAGGATGCGATTAACTCGATGTTCCGTTGGTACCAAAATGCGGCTAAATGCTACGTCTTCTTATCGGATGTCTCGACTACAAAGCAGAAGGCAGATAGTGAGTGCTCGGAGCTTACTTGGGAATCAGATTTTAGGAGAAGCCGATGGTTTACGCGGGGTTGGACTCTTCAAGAACTTCTTGCCCCGCGTGCTGTTGAGTTCTACTCCCGAGAAGGCAAACTACTAGGTGAAAAGAGAAGTCTAGAGCAACAACTTCATCAGATAACCGGTATCGCTGTCCCAGCTCTTCAAGGAGCTCCTCTACATGAGTTCGGCATTGAGGAGCGATTACTATGGATAAAGGATCGCCAGACCAAACGTAAAGAGGACAAGGCGTATTCGCTGCTGGGTATTTTCGGTATTTACATGTTAGCAAACTACGGTGAAGGAGAAGAGAATGCATTCAACCGGCTTCAAGAGGAAATCCATAAACAGTTGAATCGCTCGATACACCACCAAGCCTTGGTGCAAAGAGAAAAAGAAGACCTCGAATGCATCAAGAGCCTACGTATCACTGATCCAAATGACGATAAAAGGCGTATAGAGGATACCAAGGGGGGCCTACTGGCGGACTCGTATCGCTGGATTCTCGACAACAATGATTTCCGACAATGGCAACATAATGAACAGAGCCGACTGCTCTGGATCAAGGGCGATCCTGGCAAAGGCAAGACGATGCTCCTCTGCGGCATTATCAATGAGCTGCAGAAAACGAAGGCTAACAGTGATCCTCTGTCCTACTTCTTCTGCCAGGCCGCAGACTCGCGCATTAATAGCGCTGTCGCTGTACTGCGAGGGCTGATGTATATGCTTGTCGACCAGCAGCCATCGCTCATCTCGCATATACGGAAGAAGTACGATCACGCAGGCAAAGTGCTTTTTGAGGATACGAATGCTTGGGTTGCCTTATGCGAGATCTTCACAAACATATTACGAGACCCGAGTTTGAAAAAAACCTACTTAGTTATTGACGCGTTGGACGAGTGCGTAACAGACCTTCCAAAGCTACTAGCCTTCGTCGCTCAGCATTGTTCTATGTCTTCTTGTATCAAATGGATTGTCACCAGTCGCAATTGGCCGGATATCGAGGAACGGCTTGACCAAACGGGCCACAAGGTGAAGTTACGTCTTGAGTTGAACGCAGAGTCTGTTTCAGCCGCTGTGAGAATCTTTATTGAGTGGAAAGTATCTAAACTGGCACGGGAGAAGAAGTACGACAAACAAACCAGAGACATAGTCTTAGAGCACTTAACGTCGAATGCGAATGATACCTTTCTCTGGGTAGCGTTGGTATGTCAACATCTGGAGAAGGTTCCACGAAGGAACGTACGTGCGAAGCTGGCCTTATTCCCACCTGGTCTTGACTTGCTTTACGAGCGGATGATGCAGCAGATATATAATTCAGATGATGCAGATCTTTACAAGCATATACTAGCTTCGGTCGCAATCGTATATCGACCAGTCACGCTGAAAGAGTTAACATCACTTGTTGACATGCTGGAAGACATGGCCGACGATTTAGAGACTTTGCGGGAGATTATTAGTCTCTGCGGCTCCTTCCTTACTATTCGACAAGATACCGTCTATTGGGTGCATCAATCCGCCAAAGACTTTTTATTTACAAAGGCGTCGGACAAAATATTCCCATCTGGAACGGAAAAGACCCACTACATAATTTTTTTAAGATCTCTCCAGGTCCTATCGAAGACGCTACGGCGAGACATATACAGTTTACGTGCATATGGATATCCTGCCGAGAAGGTCAAACAGCCGGATCCGGACCCGCTAGCAGCATCACGTTATTCTTGTGTCTTTTGGGTTGATCACCTCTGCGACTGGAATCCCAACTTTTCTACAGATCATAGCGCTGATCTGCTGTGTGGTAGTGATATTGATAGCTTTCTAAGAAAGCGATACCTTTACTGGCTCGAGGCTCTTAGCCTGTGCAAGAGTATGTCGAAAGGGGTGGTTTCAATGGAGAAACTAAAGGCTTTAATCCAGGTAATTTGTAAAACTGGGTATGCTATGTAATATACTAACACATGTTAGAGGATAGCATTCAAACACGAATTAGTAGAACTGGTCCGAGATGCACACCGATTTATTATGGCTCACAAGTGGGTAATAGAGAACAACCCTCTTCAAGCATACATGTCCGCACTTATATTCAGTCCAACCCAGAGCCCGATAAGACAAATTTTTGAAAAAGAAGTACCCGATTGGATCATAGCGAAGCCATATACGGGTGATAAATGGAGCGCTTGCCTCCAAACGCTCGAGGGCCATAGCAGTTCGGTCAACTCAGTGGCCTTCTCTCACGACTCCACACGGCTGGCATCAGTCTCAAATGACAGAACCGTCAAGATCTGGGACCCTAGCAGCGGTGACTGCCTCCAGACGCTCGAGGGCCATAGC
>ML994008.1:42102-65242 GCA_010093945.1 Delitschia confertaspora ATCC 74209 | reverse complement strand
CCCCCCCTTCTCCCACGTCAATTCGTCCGTATCTTTCTTCTCGTCTCCAGTCTAACGTCAACTTTATTATAGCTGAGACCTCCCTTTAACATCTCTTTTGTTAAAATTTTTTATTATTTTTCGTTGATATCGTCCGTCCCATATAATATCGCCACACATTCTTCACATAATGCCTGTCTCGTTATTACCAGCCTCAGCGGCCGCCTTCGCACCGCGCTCTGCACCGACAATAGTCCTTCCCACCAAGGTCGAGCCGTGGTTAACCCAGACGTTGAAACGTATCAACCGAGTCAAGCGCCCGTTGAACAGCATGCCGCAGCACTTTCGATGTCTCACAGAAACCCTCTCCGGCACGAACGCCATCTGGAATCTGGCTTCTATCATGCTTCCAAAGGCCCCGGATTCCGAACTGCGCAAGGACGCCAATCCGTTGGTCGAGGCTATTTTCAACTACCAGCTCATCCACATCGAGGCGTACGTCGTACACGTTGACATGGTCTCACAGCATGAGGTTGCATTCAAACTCACACCCGAGACAATCGAAGCGCTTATTGAGTACCACAAGGACATTTACTCGGTCGACGTGTCGGCCAGTACCTGGAACTGGGTTGAGAAGGAGATGCAACTGAAGAAGCTCCAGGACGAATTCGTGCAGGCTGTTAACCGCTATGTGTTCCGCACCGGTGTACGCGCTCTGGAAGGACTGGAGGAGGAGGGCGCGGGAGAATTGCTCGAGGGACGAGGTGAGGAAGTCAAGAACGCCATCATGGGTCTGTTCCTTCCGCTGCTCCCGCCTCCGCCCAGGATTGTCGATGTCGTCCGACCGGCACCTCTCTTGCCTAGCTCGTCTGGAGCTGCGAACTGGTGGCAGCCGGGACAACACATTACCCAGCCCCATCCTGCTCCGGTCGAGTCCTGGAGAGTGGTGCCATCGACGCCCAGCCCGACCATTGTTACCTGCGGTGAAAGCCAACCAGCTTTCTGGAGCAGTGTGGGCCTGAACGACATTCAGTTGCCTTCCCCGACCCCTTCCTACAGTCAGCCGTACAGTACGGGTGAGTACTACAGCCCTCCCCAGGTCACCGCCTCCCTTGCCTCCCTCCCACTTCCCAGCGTGCTGGCCCAGCAATGTGGGTCGAGCGCGGTCCATACCGGATTTGGAGGTGGTTTCGGTAGTGGATTCGGATGGGATACGGGATTCGCACCTCAGTACGCAGCCTTCACGTAAGCGCTATCCGCAGCTGTGAAGCGCTTGTCCCCTCTGTCACCTGGGAAGCATGGACCTGGCCAGTCTAATTCTGCTCCTTCTCCCTAAATTCCGCACCACGGTTGATGCGCACAACCTCCCCATGTCGGACAACGAGACAATGTTATGCAATATGCATGATGTGTCCAACAGCTGTATCATCATCATCATCAACAACAACAACAACAACAACAACAACAACAACAACCACCACCACAGCATGGGACGGCGTATCATCGATTTTAGCGACTTTTCCTATTATTCTCTCGTACAAACTTTTCCTGATATCCGTTTTTTAGCGAGCGCTTTGTGTTTGTGTTTGTGGTTTTGTTTATTTTTATTATTTTTATACCCCATCTAGCGGGCTTTTTCTTTGCATAACAGCGGCCGTGCCAGGCTTTATTTCTTTCCTATTATTTGCATCTCTGGGAGGTTTGCATGTCGGGCATTTTCACGAAAGATAGGATCACAGCCTCACGGCTACGAGTCGGGACACTCGATTGTGTTTGTTTGATTTTTCGGCTGTTTTTTTTTTAATGTCGTTATGGGAAACGTTTTCGGCTGCAGATCTCTTCACTGAGCATGGCATGCCAACTCATGATTGGGACGGCCGGGTTTTACGTTTCCTCTTGCGTTCTCTCAGATCTGGGCATTGAGTGCCGAGCTGGATTTGTGCTGGGAGATCGGCGACAAAAGTTCTACACGCATCTGCGATGTCGTGTGAATATACCCATCTTTGCGCGGAAGGGACACTTGGTGGATACCAGAAATGGATAGTTCAAGAGGAGGTCGAGACAAGGTTACGCCTGTGGCGGATTTTGGGTTGGAGGGATGTTGAACTTCTGCTTGCGGAAGGGAACATGTGCTCTGATGGACCATACTCTTGGATTGACACTATCTTGGGATTCACTTGAGATGGACTGGATGCGCAAGGATAGTAGGTTCATCTCCTACTTTTCGGGACTGGATCCTGGAAGAAGCACTACCATTGTATGGGGTGAATCGGATGCTGGATAGAAGCTTGCTTCGACTATTCTTAGTTAAATCTAATAAAAATAGTGAACAACAATCTTGATTTCTAATCTTGGATTACTTTTTTATTATTATAATTTTTGATACTGGATAGTGAATGTGTCTGATCGCGTGACTGTAAACGGGTCAAGCTGAAGGATAAATTGAAAGCTTCGGCATTTGAACTGTATCTGCCGGCGGATGCTCGGATATAAATCAAACTCCGCAGATGTACTCCGGGTTGACTCCTCAAGTGAAACTGTAAAGATTTAACGGACTTGCGGATAATTCTTATCCGTACAAGAAAAGGCGGATGCAAGACCCGGTGAAGTTGATAAAGGGCTTTGTCGCTGCCCTGACTGACCGCCTCTATTGGTTGATGGTTGACTCAACCATTCCGGCGGCCCAGAGTCGCAATCACCACATAAATGTGACAGTCATCAACCGAACCACTTTAACACAACCACCACCGGACCATGTTTAATCACTCTACTTCTTAAGCTTCAAGACTTCTTCTTTTACTGCACCACCTGTACAGCGTCTGCAATCTTAGTAATGCCACCCGCAAACTCGAGGGTGACCAGCCCGCCTGCAGTACGTCACGCCATCTCTTCCCCCGAGTACTCACAATGGTCTCCAAGTTGCAAGCAGAGAGCGCTCATCGCACAGCCTCACCATCTATTACCCCAACAACACATACTGATATATGCCTTCGTAGGACCCTGCGCAGCGTCCAGACACACCGCCGTCGTATCTTTCGGCCCTCCGTGAGTTGGAGAGCCCGGTCAACAGCGACATCCTCAATCTCGCAGACACACTAACAACTCAAGCTGAAGACGACGACTACAACCCGGACCCGGATCCCAGCCTGCAGTACCTTCGGCAGGCGATTGATCCCCAAGACGAGTGGCGGATTCAGAGTGCGAGAGAACGGTTGCGGAGGGAATATGTGGAGCGCGCGACTGGACCAGAAGACCGCGAGCGCAGTGAAAGACTACGGAGAGTGATGAATAGACTAAGTAGGATTCATGGGACGCTTGATCCACCGGCGTACAGCGATCGCGTTCCGAGTCAGAATACCTTGTATGACTGGAGTCCTGCGAGTGAGGCAGACGACGAGGAAGAGCTGGACCAGATACTCTCAGAACTCCGACAAGCACAACCAGCTATGCACCCCGAAACCCTTCGAGCCCTCGGCCGCGCCCAGCTAGATGCAGAGCGGGAATCACGCATGCGGGCCTATTCCTCGCGGCTCATGAACCCTTCGGCTCAGCCCTCACAGCAATTAACACTGTCCCAAGCAGCCGATGGTTCCCTCAGATCCACAGCAATTCTCCAATCCGTCCGCCGGCACCCGCGCTTTTCTGCCCGCACGCGTGACTACTTTCAACGCACGACATCTTCCAGCGGCCCTGTCCACAGGTCCACGGCCCACACCAGCGAAGTGCCCCCTCCAAGCACCCGCCTCAACCCCTCACGCACCCTCTCCCCTTCCTACCACAACCGCCGCGAAATCCCCAGTCAAGCAGCCTTCCAGCGCTACTCGGAACGCGTCAGTGCTTCTGAACGAAACTCCCAGCGCATTCCACCAACTCGGTCTCTCTCAACCCCTGGAAAAGTGCTCGAGGAAACAATACACTATCTCGCCGCTCTCCGGAATTGCGACCCCCCCGCCCGCGCCTGGGAATTGGCGTACGATTATGGTATTCCGGCGCTTCTGGGCCACCCACACAGCAACTCTGACCCCTCGTTAGGGCATACACATCCCGACCTCTCGTTAGGGAATACGCATCCCGACCTCATCCTCTCCGTCACAGACATGCCCCCCGTGTCGAAGACAAGTTGGCTCCGCTCCGGCGCCGTACTTTCCGGCTTCCAACGCGCCCAAAACGTCATAACCACCATCTCTCACTCGTCTGTTGCGGACTCTGGGCCTAGAAGGCGCCTGCAGAGGTGGGAGGATGGGCGGAGTGTGGAGCCGAGGAGGCCGCGTTTGGTGAGGGGGGAGTTGTCTGAAGGTTATGGCGGAGAAGGAGGAGGAGGAGGAGGAGGAGGAGGAGGAGGAGCAGCAGGAGAGGGGGGAATAGGAGAGACGGTGGGTGTGGAAACAGTGAGTCGGTATGAACCCAGTCAGAGTAAATGGCCGGTTCGCGTCACCATCCACGAAGTCAACTGGGAGAAAATGACGCTGAGCGCGACTATGGAAGCTACAGACGTCCCCTCCCGCCCTAACTCTACATCCCTCCTAAACTCCCCCACGCCCGACGACCATCCCTCGGAAGGTGGGAATACAGCGTCCATAACAACCTTCCTCACCGGCGAAATGCTCGATTTCCGCAGATTTTCCCTGCTCACGGAGGGCTATACCTCGACAGCGGCGAATGACGCGCTTTATTGGGGGAAGTTGCCGCCGTTTGAAGGGATGAGCGACCAGGAGGTTAGTCGGGGGCTGGTGAGTAGGGGATGGATGGAGGGGCTGGGGAGGGAGTGGGTGTTGATGCGGTGGAAGGAGAGGTGTTTTGTTGGACCCCTGACCTCGTCCTCGTCTTCTTCATCATCCCGATCTTTCGACAAAAATTCTGGTGGAGATGCGCAGATGGGCGGTATGGAAGGAGGGTATTTTGAGGGAGGTGCAGGGAATGGGAATCAGGGGAATGCGCCGGTTAGGGATCAGGAGGCAGAGGCTAGCCATTGCGGACTCACGATCTCCGGGTTTTATTATGTGGCGCTGAAAAGGAGTGATGGGACACTGGAAGGCTTGTATTATGATCCGCAGAGCGCGCCGTATCAGTGTCTTAAGATGGAGAGTCGTAGGGTCGGGGGTGGAGGGGCTTGGGGGTTTAGGTAGGAAGGGGATTGAGGGGGAAGGCGAGCGTTGTCTTGGGCCAGGCGTCCGGCTTTCTGCGTATCGGCATCTTCTGTACCAGGGGGACTTTTACGGGTCGGCCGGATCAGGAGTTAGAAATGATTACGGCGACCGGTTCTGGCTTGTTATGAATCGGTTTCCAAGGACAGGGAAAGGCATAAGGCAAAGGCGAACACCCGCTTTATGCATGCATGGGTCGGCGTATTTCTACGGTTTCTTCACCGAGTACCCCAATCTCACAGTATTTATTTCGATTACCAGTTCATTCCTGCGTTACCGTCTTCATGACTCGGGATTCTGATTGCAAAAGCATGTGTGTTTGCAGCGAATTGAAACTGAATATCTCTATATAGTCAACGTGATATGAAACGAGCGAGAATAGATATCATTACGATGGATCCTCAAGAGCGGAAGGAGCGCAGAAGGAATATCAATTCTCTGGATTCCGTAATTTGTAGGGAGCTTGGTAGCAAGGCGCAGATAGCATTCACACACACCCGTTTTCAAGTGCAATGGACAGCATTCATCTCAGATCATTCCATCTCATATATCTAGTAGGTATCTAATTCACCTTTTTAGAGTTCAACTTCTTCCCTCACATTGTTGATTTCTGCGTATCATCTCTCAACTCTAACTCCTTTACTTACAAGAAAGGCGCAAGATTGATCTCGACCGTAGAAACCGGGTATCTATAACCAGATTAGCTTCAGAAGTCCATTAACGTAAGCGGATGGAAGGGATGACTTACGGCAGCTCAAACTTCTGCAACACAGACGGATGCAAAATACCAAAGACACCGATGGTATGGTTCTTGCCGGCGATGTTGAGCTTGATGCTGGCGGCGTGGCCGGCGAGGAAGGTTGGGTCTAGGGGTTGTTAGTCATCCATCTCTAGCTCAAAGCCTCAAAAGGGCAAAGGGAGGCGTGAAAAGGGGATATCTTTGCTTACCATCAACCTCCTCAATCCAGTACCCTTCCAATCCTTCATTCTTCAATCCATCCTCCCTCGTAATAAAAGCCGACTTGAGCATAAGCATGATCCTATCCAACAAACCATGTACCTGCTCAAACCCACTAGTCTTTCCCATAATCGCCGCCGCGAAATGCCTCTCATTCCTCGACTTCCTCTCCTGACTCAAATCAATGAACCCCACATCGCTAACCTCAAAGATCTTAATCGGCACGCTATGATGACGATTCGAACTAATCGTCTTCAGCAGCCCCGGCAACAAACTCGTTCGCACAATCTGGTATTCGGCTGTCTTAGGGTTCGCAAGTTTGATAGCGACGCCGCCTGAGTCCTTGCGGTTCAACCACTCGAAGTTCTCTTCATGCGAGCATAGAATTAGCGGCATCACTTCGCTCCACCCGGAGGCTGCGGCTTCAAAGCGCACGATGTCGCCGAGTTTGTTCATGGGCAGGGGTGCGGCGACGGCGGCGGTCTTGTTTGGGTAGATGCGCGGCAACTTGTTAAAGCCCCATGCGATAGCCAAATCTTCCATAATGTCGGCCTGGTGCAGCACGTCGGCGCGGGTGATGGGAACGGAAACATCGAGGAGCTTTTCAGAGGAAGAAGAGGGTTTGGCGGTGTAGCCCATGCGCTCGAGGAGTTTGCAGATTTCCTGTGCGGGGAGGTCGAGCCCGGTGACTTGGTTCAGATAGTCGACTTCGGCTTGCATTTCGCGGGGCGTGAGGTCAGGGGCTTCTCTGGTCTCGTTGTTGTGCGGGGAGATGATCTTGAGGGGTTCTATTGATTCAGCGTAGCTGCCGAACATGGCAACGAGCATGTGGTTTACAATTTCGACCTTGGTCTTGTCGAGGGCAGTGATTTCGATCAGGACGTTCTTGGTGTCGAGCGTGATTTTACTGTGGTTGCCGTTGATGATGGGGGGGAGGGAGAGGACTGTTCGGTTGGAGTCGTAGATAACGGGATATACCGGTGAGTCGCGGATGATGTGGAGATACCTGCCGAGATGCTTGTCTTTCTAGAATGAGGTCAGACATGAGTCCAACTAGAGGAGGGGTGTATGCACCTCGTAGAACTCCATGAGCTGCTTTCCATTCATCTTCTTGGTCTGGTTGAGAGGAATGAACTCGATCTGCTCAGGGGGAAGAGCTTCGTATGTGAAGGGACCTTTGACAGCTATTTTGGGTTAGCAATTGTTTCCCAATTTCCTCGGAGGAAACTCACTGTCCAAGTCATGCGTGCCAATTGACACCAGTGTCCTCTGACGCGCCAGATTCTGGTGTAGTTTATCCTGCAGCGCAATGAAGGAATCGTATCTAGCCTGCGTGAATTCGATGCCCTTCAGCACAACACCAGAACACAGTGGCCGAATTCTCGTAGTCTACACTCTAGTCAGCGATCACCTTCAATATCCTCTCCGTGACAATCCACCCACCTCCTCCTTAATTGTAAGCGTCTGCAACTCCCCCCCAGCCGGCGCACTCAATGTCCATTTCGGCAGCTTCTGCTTCTCCAAGAAAACCCGCAGATTCATGGCAATGCCCTCGAAGCACAGCATGTCGTAGCGATTCGCCGGTATCTCGATCTTGAGCTGCGGGGGCTGCGCCAGATCTTCTGGCTTCTTGCTCTCCGACGTGTCCTCGTCCAGTTCTATGCCGAATTCGAAACATAACTCGTCGAATTCTTCAGTGGTGTATTCGCGACCGAGCTCTTTGAAGAGCTCGGCTTTGTCAACCGATATGGTAGGCATAGTGGGCTAATTGTCTGGCCTGGGAGACTCGGATTTGCGGATTTGGAGGATATGGTGGGGTAATTCGAGGGGTGAAAGAGGGGCACTGGAGCGGTATGGTTAGAAAAAATTTGGATAAAAGAAGAGATGTGGTTAAGAATAGACTTACCGAGCCTTTACAAGGAGCTATGTGTTCTGTGATAGCAGTAATCACCTTCAGTTGAAAAGTGTCCCAGCCAAATTGTTCGCAATGACTCCAAAGTTTGGCGGGGAAACTTCGGCAGACAAGGATTCTTCATTCACTCCATGGTGGGCCACTAACCGAAAGAAGAGCTCTTGCCAAGTATAGGATGGCGGAGAGATTTAGTGATGCTTTGTGCTTATAAGTTCTAACGAAGTCTGAATGGAATTCAATCGTACTGAATCAGGGTCACAAGGAACAGAGAATGTCGATCTGAGTGGTATCAAGTTTATCTCCGTAATATACGGTTAGAAGGGTCCCAAATGCTGCCAAAGCAATAACTACAAAACTCGGACGCCTTACCATGCCGTCCGAAATAAAGCAGACCATATGCAAATACTACGGTGGTCCGCAATCCTCGCCTCCTCCTTCTAGTCGAAGTAAGACCGTTCAACCGTCATTATCTCGAACCTAACCTCCATGGAACCTGCCACTTTCATGCATATTGATTCGATGCCTCTCCTATAGTCCCAGAAAAGAAAAACGGCCTTGATAGGGCGCGTATTTTTCTGCCTTTCCTTTCCCTCAGTCTATGCCCTGCATTTGACCCTGGGTAGATGCTCGAGGAATGTGAATAAGAATATTTTGAAAAGGAAGTCATCCAATGAAACAAGAAAGGAAATATAGCGCTCTAATCTTTCCAATCCCACACTTGCTTGAGGAAGTGCTCCATGTTGACCTTTTTAGCCTTCATTTCCACCATCCAGGGATGCTCAAGCATTCTCCAGGGAGTGGCACGTCTTGGTGGTTCTTTCTCCAGACTATTAATGATGTTAGTATAAAACGTCTTCAAAGTGTCCGAAATGAGAAACTTACCAACACTCAATAAAGTATTTAAAGTTCTCGGACCACTTGATACCGTTCTCAGGCTCATCCTTCAGCTTTGGAATCGGCTGTCGTACGATATAGGTGAGCAAGTCAATCAAGCCCGCCCGCGGATTCATCTCCGTGCCATCTGCGGGGAAGGGGAATCGGTGCTGTGCAACCTCGAGCAGTGTCACACCCAAACTCCACACATCACTGGTAATGGTATAACTCTGCCCCGTGATCCGCTCTGGGGCCATATAATAGGATGTTCCGATAAACGTGTTCGCATCGCCTTTGGTTCCAAACTCTCCAGAAACACCAAAGTCACATAGTTTGACCTGACCATTCCGGCAAAGAAGAATGTTGCTTGGTTTGATGTCTCGGTGGATGATGCGGTGAGAGTGCAGGTAGGTCAAGCCATTCAAAACGCCTTCTGCAACCTTGCCAAGCACCTTCTCGCCTGTCCGTCCACCCAGCTTCTTGACCTCCCGGTACACCGAGTCCAGAGACCCGCCCTCGCAAAATTCCATGGCAATGCTGATGGTGCCGGTACTGTCATCCATAAACGCACCATAGTAACGGCAGATGTAGTCACTGGCACAGTTTTTGTTGAAAGACAGTTCCCGTACAATCTGCCTCTTCACGTCTGGGTCAGGATTGGTTGTTATTATCTAGAATGGGTGGTCAGCTTATGTCCATAAGGAGTGGTGTGGGACACGTACCTTTAATGCGAATATGGTCTTCCCACCTTTCAGTACGCACTTGGTGACTGCCCCACCAGCACCCTCTCCCAGGCTGCCACGCTCCTCAATCATGCCTTTGGCACTCGCAGCCCTCCAACCAAGGTCATCCAAATCCTCCACATCCAATGGCTGTCCCTTTTCGGCAGCCATCTGCTCGAGATCAGGCAAGCCCTGCATACTATTCTCCCTCTCCATAGAGGGTGCGCTTTCGCTGCCGGCTTGTGATATCGCTGAGATCGGGTCGGAGCCTTGGGATCTTTGGAGTGGTAACCCAGGGAACGGTAACGCATTGTAGGATGATGCGGCCGAGGTGGCACCGTTTGCTTGTGCCTCTCCGAAGCTTCCTGATCTGGAGTGTGCACTGGCATCGCTTGACGTCGCTGAGAGTCCGGTATTGAGCTGTAGTGGGGGGAGTCCTCTTGGATGAGGCCGGCCCTCCTGTGGAGTGTGATGGCTGCCCATGGGTGTTGCGAGGCGAAGTTGAGGAGGTGTTGGGCGCATGGAAAGAGCGGGTCCATCACTCGTTGCTCCGTTGATGACCGGGCGGGCATTTGGTGAAGGGGGTATCGAGAGGCCGAGACGGGGTGTGCGGCCGCCGCTTTGAGATCGGCCTCCTGGTATAGGAGGGCGGAGAAGAGGGACATTCGACATGGTGGGCGGTGGTGTGCCAGCGTTTCCGTTGACTTCTAGGAAGGACTGCATGGTGACCCTTCGCCGTGAATAGTATCAACGAAGAGTCAGGGAGGCCGTTTTCAGGCGGGAAAAGGGTATGATATGAGCGAGAGGCCTCGTGGAGGCGGTGGACGCACGGTTGTCCCAGGCGTGTAAGATAGGGTTTCGGCCTCTATGAAGGAGGGGATGTCGCTGTAGGGCTTGACGTTGTACACTGCAAGAGCGGTGTCGCTTGATCCCAAACGGCCGGGATGCTGTTGTCAGCCGACCGACGGCACGAGTCTCTAACCGACTCTGTGTAGAGACTTTTTCGGTGCGAGCGCTGGTGAAGAGGGAGGAGGATGCGGGCTGCTGTTAGACGTTGGAGGTGACGTTGGGTCGATCAGGGTCCCAATTTCTGAAGGGAAGGGTCCTGACAGATAACGAATTGTGAAAGTGAGACTGAAGTGGAATGTTTTTGCTTCAGAATAGCAGATGTGGAGTGTGAAAGGAGGTTGAGTCGAGAGTGGTTTCAGGAATGAGTTGGCTCAGATGGGGGACTGATGAGTGGTGGAGTAGTGGAGGGTTGAGGCGCGTGCGAGGCTTGCCGAGCAATGGCTGTGAACGGTAGGTATCTAAACCCTAGGTTGGCGGCAAGCGGAGGGCACAGTTCAACCGCGACGCTTTTCTGGTATAGTCTCCTGGGTATAACCAACGGCTTTTTGGTTCGGTGGTGGCAATGGATGTAGTGGAGAGAATTGCAGCGAGTGTGATCAATGTGAAGAGAAAGAGAAAGGTGGTGGACGAAGGAGCGAGGACAGACTGCTGCAAGCCTCAAAGCTAGATGCGGCACAGGGCGCAACAATTCGTGCCCTTTTTCCGGAGGAGCTGGTCAATATGTGGAAAAGATCAAGCAAAAGATAAGTAAAATACCATGTTCACTTGAACTTTCTCAGATAAACCAGTCACCGACGCCGGGCCGCTCGCAGTCTTTATGAGATGGATCTCTGCAGCTGTTTCAAAACCCGCTCGCGCAACGTAAGCCGATGTAATTCGAGCATCTGACTGATAGCTAGGTAATGAGTATGCATAGGAAAGGAGAAGCCATCCAGGCCCCGTCAGCTCCATTGTCTATCATGTCCACAACACTAAATGCCAGCATCTCACTATGGTATCAGGAAATCTTACGTTGGCAGCGGACTTTGGAACTGCCACTACATCATCATCTGTCAGACCGACAAGCTTCTTGCGGCCCTCTGTCTAGGGGGGCACCTGCAGCTATCAGGGTAAGGCTGATTCCGGAACCTCTCCACCACCTCTTCTCTCCTCTCAGAACTCATGGAAGCCTTTCCTCGACCACGACCACCCCTGATCCCACGCGAGAAGAGCCCCCAGCGACACACACACTTGTGAAAGTGTCCGATAATCAATACGAACAGGTGTACCGTAAGTCCTGCAGGAGCTGACGTTGGATGATGTCGAATGGTATTGTTTCTGGGGGCTGAGGCGTTCCCAACATCCGCATTCATGCCCGCGAGGGGCCAGGTTAAGAGAGAAGCGGGTTCTCTAAACAGACGTTAGTATAATACGAGTGTTTTCGACTTTGCCGGCATTTGAAATGGTGGATTTTTCAAATGAAACTGACCGACGGCCTGCTACACAGTTCCAAGTACGAGAAAATAGGTGTAAAGAGCTACAAAGGTGCCGGGCGCTGTCTACATCTTTCTTGATGATGCACTCCCATGTACAACACCTCACCAAGGAGATGCCCATGCGCCTGGTTCCCTCACAATATAACTATAAAGAGGACAGTAAATATATAGCTAGGCGCCGAGATGATTTTCTCATTCACTTAACGTTATTAAATTTATTTTAGTAACTTGCGTCTAATAGTTGTAACTCGCGATTACTACTGACTTACAAAATATATTTATTATATAGGGACTATTACTAAATCCTAGAATAAACCGTACAATATATTTTTACCGTTATTTAACTGTATTTACTTATTGTGGTGTTGGTGTTCAGTAGTACTGGAGTTTGGTTTCCCCGAAAACCTATGGCGGGTTCGTTCAGCCAACAGACCACCCTAGGGCACTCCCTTCGAAATATTATGCGAGCATCTCTCTCTCTCTCTCTCTTTCTCTCTCTCTTTCTCTCTCTCTTTCTCTCTCTCTTATAGTAAGCGCCGCTGATTCTGTTATCCATTTATTGGACATGAAGGAAATGTTGGAAGGGAATTTCTAAACGCGATCTACATATAACCCTAACCTAATAACCTTATCGAATATTTCGCCTATTTCAGCTTACCACAACCAACCTACATCCTGTGCAGTGACAACACTCGAAGAGATTTCGCTCTCCTTATCCAAATTTAACCCAAACCTACGCCTAACCGTACCTCAACGCCTCGCAATCCTTTGACTAGCAAGAAGGCTATACTCTCACTGCAGGTGTACCTTTTGGAAGAATGGTCGGGCGCTTCTGAGGTTTATTCACACCAATCGGAGCCCCTCCTACAATGTATGGATAAAAAAAAGTGTGTCAAACCCTTGATATTTCCAAATGAGGGAAGCGTGGGTAAATCGACATAGAGCAGAGCCCCTTAGCACTGAGCTCCAATATTAGAAACGCGTAGACCCTATCTAAATGAAATTCGACCAAATGCTATCTAATGTATCAACACGACCTCCGACCCCTTAACTTTCCAGAAATACGAGGTGATTCTCACTCTCACATGACCTCTTCTGGGCAACCGGTAACACAGTTGAAGAGTACCTACATGAGGTCATGCATAGTACTACAGAACTAGTCTCGTATAAAGAACAAACTTCCCGTTCAAACTCGTGGGGGCTTTTTCGAATGCTCGTGTTTCCATATATGTGGGGCCCGGTGAGATGGGAGCTTAAGTTCTATTGCTCGCTGGCTGGTACCTGGGACTCTTTCAGAGGAATGAGCCTCACAATTGCTGTATCCGTCCGAATGGAAATCACTCTCCTATCTACATTTCGACTATACGCTATCTTCTCCAAATCTTCAATTACCTAAATCTGCTTCCAATAAACCCAAAATTTCCCGTAGTCACATATCCTATTTCCAATCCATACATCTCCAGAGGTTCGCCGACCCCTTTTTCTGCTAGACAATCTATTTCAGTAACCATTTAGTCGCTCCTCATCTCCGCACTGAATCTCTGCTTATTTTGGAACCCAGTTTCCACTTCTCTGCATCCGACTCGTTGCCTTATAGTAAGGTATTATTTTTTATTTAACTAGTCGGTTTGTAGTCTTCTATTTGGTGAGCTAGCCTTAAGGCTTTTCTCTTCAACTTTAAGCGAATAGAGATACTTTAAAAGCAAAGCACCTATTATCTGGTGAAACAACTCACCATAGCTATATTAGAATGGCTTAGGGTGAGAAAAAGATGAAGATTCTGCACACTAGAGGGCCATTCCTCTAGAGTCGGGTTTACTTTGCTCTTAACATTGATCCTGCGTGTTCATAGACCCGATTGGGAACCAGGTAGCACGTTAAATTGTATTATTATTATTATTATTATTAAAAGCAAACAGGGGGAGAGATACTGAACATTCTTAATGTGTATAATCCACCAGGTTCAGCAGACCAGCCGCGAATATCCAAGTGGCCCCAGTTAAAACAAATTCTTAAGGCCACGGCATCTAGCCACACACTGGTAGTGGGGGACTTTAACTCCCACCGCCCAGAATGGGCAGCCCCAATAACAAGACGGGAACCAAAAGCGGACCATCTCCTCATTCGAATGCTGAAGTTGGGCTTCCAGCTTCTAAATGAACCGGGAGCAACCACGTGGAGCAGAGGTGAATCAGAAGCGGTTTTAGACCTCGGATTTGCCTCCCAAAGCTTCGCACCATGAATCATAGCATTTAACTCGAGAGGGGACTGGACCTCGACGTAAGACCATTTACCAATAGAGATTAGAATTGATGTAAGAGTACCGCGCCTTCGGAAGAGTAGGAGATTCGCTCTTAAGAAAGCAGATTGGGAGTCTATTATAGACTGCACCCAGCCGTCGAAGTGGATGGACCCAGACCCTCATGTAGCGGCTATAAACATTCAAACAGTAACAAAAGAGGCCCTTGAGCGGTACTGTCCCAAGGCTAGACCATGCGAGCGATCTCGACCAGAATGGTCACCAAGGGCAGCGGAATTATTGGCGGAAGCTAGGAGGGTGCGGAGGCGATTCCAGAAAAACAAGGGATGGGGAAAATGCAGCGGAATGAAAGCGCCTACGTAATCAACTCCAGCAAGAGCTCCGACGCAATAGTAGGACAAGGTGGCGGATACTTGTTTGAAGAACTAATAGAAGTCTCCGATAACTCTGAACACCCGTACAACAAAGGCCTATGGAAGCTCTCCAAATGGAGTAGGAGACGGATAAGAGTGCAGATCGGTCCTACAGTTATCCCTCCCCTTCGGACAAAGGAGAGAGACCCTCTGAAAACAACTAATGAGAACAAAGCAGAGGTCCTTAGTACTAAGTTCTTTCCTAGAAGTGGCCTGGCAGATCTCTCTGATATTGATGCAACTCAAGACTATCCTCGATTCGATATGAATGCTGTTGTCACAGAAAAGGAACTTAGTGAAGTACTTAATAAGCCCCCAAACAGTAAAGCCCCTGGCCTGGACGGTATCCAAAACGAAGTCTGGAAGGCAATACAAGAAACGATCCTGAAAGAGTTGGCTCAAACGATCACAGGGATCCTGCAGGCTGGGACACTCCCTGATTTATTTAAGGAGTCTACGACAGTGGTCCTCCGAAAGGAAAAGGAAAAAGACTACTCTCTCCCAGGGAGCTATCGCCCCACCGTGCTCGAAAATACGACTGCTAAGGTAATCAAGAAGATAGTAGCTAATAGGATAATTAAGGAAGCTGAAACTCAAGGCCTTCTTCCATAGAACCAGATGGGAGCGAGGAAGAAGCGATCAACTCTCTTAGCATTGTGACGGCTCACATGCTTGTATAGGTTGGGCAGAATTGTGTCGGGTAGGTCGAACCACTGCGTAGTGAATGATGAACACGTGAGTGGTCAGCAACTCTCTTGAGTCGCTTAGTCACTAGTGCGCGGAGGATATCTACCCAAGACTTGCTGCTCACCCCTTCCTCCTTCTTCTCTAATCCTTTTCTTCTTATAAAGTTAGCTACTTGGGTAATCAATATAACGATTGACCTTCTCTTGCGCAACACCGTGACAGCGCTCTCAGTTTCAGCCAAAGTTCTGCCATGAGACTAAGCATTTGCTCAGCTTGGTGAATGAACAAAGGCACGTGACGAAGGCCTTTCACGCCTGAGTCTTATATACCTGGGCCATAGCCCATTACATTAACCGGTATTTTTCTGGCGCAAATCTGGTCCCAAACCATTTTGCTCATGCTATGCACTTCTCATGTGCTTTAGTAAGCCTTTTGCAATTTTTCGCAGCTGTGTTACCCCAGGTGATAAGGGTGGTGTCATCCACAAATCCATATCCAGTGATTTCCGAGTTAACAGCCTTAAACTCCTTGAGCAGATCAGTAATAAAGAACAGGAACAGCACTGGAGATAGGGTAGATCCTTGAGGAATCCTTGTTTTCGTTTGGAATTATCTGCTTTCAAAATCACCAAATGTGATACGCGTTCGCCGCCCTGAGAGAAAGGATAATATCGTCTGTACAATCCATTCAGGGAATCCTTTTCGTCTGAGCGCCCATACTAGTCTCTCATAAGAGACATTATCGAATACCTCTACAAGGTCCAGTCCTAGTACAGAGACAATCTTCTTCTTTGCAGCCTATGCAGTTTGGATACTTCCTGTAAGGAATTCTAATGCTTGTCATGGTGTTGCGCAAGAGAAGGTCAATCGTTATATTGATTACCCAAGTAGCTAACTTTATAAGAAGAAAAGGATTAGAGAAGAAGGAGGAAGGGGTGAGCAGCAAGTCTTGGGTAGATATCCTCCGCGCACTAGTGACTAAGCGACTCAAGAGAGTTGCTGACCACTCACGTGTTCATCATTCACTACGCAGTGGTTCGACCTACCCGACACAATCCACCCAACCTATACAGGCATGTGAGCCGTCACAAGCGCTAGCCTCTAAGCGAACACTATATGTAGGCACCGCAGCAACTTCATAGAATCCTTAACAATACCACTCTGTTATAACCTTTACTCACCCTTTTGCAGCCTTGCTGCGTATACCCCTAACAGGCAAACTCTCCAATATATCCTGGCATTCTGCCCCAAACATATCCAATCCCGTGCAAATCTTCTTTTAAAGACAGGCTTTATAGAGCTTCAGGAGATGCTGAAGGAGAAGAGAATGGCCAAAGCAGCTGCACTATGGCTCCTAGAAACAAACATATTTGAACACTTCCAAGTTGCAAAGGCTATTGCAAAAGAAAATACAGGGGACTGGACCCCCTTCCAACTAACCTGGGCCATGTCATAATAACCTCTCTGTTGCCTGAGCGGCAGCACTGGAAAATAGGGGACAACAATTATTAGCCGGTTAATTAATTTATCACAGCTATATTAGAATAGTTTAAAGTGAGGAAGAGGCAAAAAATTTCGACTTTAGAGGGATATTCCTCTAGAGTCTAGTTTACTTTGCTCTAAAAATTGATATTATGTTTTCATAGACCCGATTGAGAATCAGGTAGCACGTTAAGTTGAATTATTATTCTTATTAAATAGTCAGCAGTCTACATATCACTCAGGGCAATAGGTCAGGATAAATGTTGCGGGCAAAGCCTACACAGACTTATGGTTCTGTAAGGCTTGGCTCATAGGGTTGTTGTAGAGGTTGAACGAAATGGATTCGATACCGAGCAAGAAGCTTTACTCACGGAGCCTATATACAGAGTCAAGCACTAAGGCTCGCTTAAGTACACGCTAACCCAATCAGCTCATATCATATGCTGTACCAAGCATGATAGGAATCATATTCCTTACAGGTTCATGTATAGTCATGTGCTATAGGCACGTGAGCTTATCAGATTAGATTGTATATTACCGGTAGTTATTTGATTAGTCAGTAGCATAGAGCGAAGCCCTCTCCTTAAAGAGAGAGCTCCGCACCAGCTTGAGGAAAATCAGCACTTACATCATACTTTGGAACTACCCCTAATATTTTGCATCTGAAATTACCTTCCAAATCTTTCTAAGATGCTCCTCAGATGTTCCCTTCTCTGCGCCCTCCATTTCTTCCATGCGTACCTCCACCTTCGCTGGAAGGTGATCTCCTTTGACTACACTGCTCCAGGTAGGCAGGCTTGCAGTTATAGGCCTGCTCATCTTCGTAGTTCGACTATCGAGGCGCGCCTACAACGCGCCTACCTTCTTTTTGATGTCAAGAAGGATTTTATTTTGGCCCTGAATATGGTCGGCTTTTGCGTTCCCTATCAAGGCTGTATGTGTCATTATCCTCAGCTGGCCTGTTCGATCCACTATGTTGGTCAGGACCAAGACTAGCGCAGGGTGCTGTGAGGCCAGCTAGAGCCTCTCTTTACCTAATCTTTTAATTTCCTCAATTATTTTTGTGGTTTGAGTTTCCCTTTCTGAAAGTATCTTTGGTCTCCCTCCTTTTGTTCTCGCGTGCGTGGGCTTTCTGCCGTTTTCATCGTTCGCGTTTGCACGCGTTTTGGGTGTTTTGAACTTCACCTTCGTGTTATAGCCCAACCATTGCTGGCAAGGGCTATTGCAAGATGAATATTTAGTTATCCAATGCGCGGAATTTAAAATGATTTCAGATAAGTTTATTAACAAGAATCTAGGTACTGCAGGAATGATGTTCCTTAGAAATAATATATATATAATTCAATTTAACGTGCTACCTGGTTCCCAATCGGGTTTATGAACACATAGAATCAATTTTTAGAGCAAAGTAAACTAGACTCAAGAGGAATGACCTTATAAAGTCCAAAAAACTTCGCCATTTCCTCACCCTAAGCCATTCAATATAGCTATAATGAGTTGTTTCACCAGCTACTTAGAAACAATATTGAACTAACATTTCTTCGTTAAACGTTTCGGACGTTAAAATATAATTAATAATAATATTATTATTCTTATAACTCAATTTAACGTGCTACCTGGTTCCCAATCGGGTCTATGAACACGTAATATCAATGTGTAGAGCAAAGTAAACACGACATCAGAGGAGTCTCCCTCCAACGTCCAAAATCTTTGCCTTTTCCTCAACCTACACTATTCTAATATAGCAATGGTGAGTTATTTTACCAGCTACTAGACGCTGTTCCCTATCTGCCAGTGCTGCCGCTCAGGCAACAGAGAGGTTATTATGACACGGCTTGGGTTAGTTTCAAGGGGGCCTAGTCCCATATATTCTCTTTTGTAATAGCCCTTGCGACTTGGAAGTGTTCTAGAATGTTTGTTTCTAGGAGCCATTGCGTAGCTGCTCTTGCCATTCCCTTCTCCTTAAACATCTCTAGGAGCTCTATAGTGCCTGTCTTTAAAAGAAGATTCGCACGAGGCTGGATGTAGTTGGGGTAGAACGCCAGGATATGTTGGAGTGTTTGCCGTCCGGTCCCACATGGACAGCCGGGGGTGATTCCAGGAACTCCAATCCTCGCTAGCCAGTCATTTAGTCCAAGGACTTCAGTACGAAGTAGAAAGACTGCAGTTGCTTCATGCTTAGGAAGACCGTCATAGAGATGTAGCGGTTGGCTTTCCCATCCCCCCACCCAGGTGGCTGCATTCCGGTCAGCTTTATTGGCTTCCTGCTGCCACCTCTCTTTCCATGCCGCTGAAACTGCCTTGTCGATGGCTATATGTTTGCGGTAACCCTGGACTGTTCTGCCTTGCTTTGATCTAGAGCCAACTCTTTTAAAACCTTCATATTTTTCAATTGCCTCTTGCGCTCTAGATCGAAGCTGATCGATTCTAGTGGCGGGTTGTTTAACCTGGCAGGTAGGATATCCCCTTCTGTAGCTCTTTCCAATTCTCCAAGCTGCTATCCAAATCTTTTCAGTGTTCTCCTTGATTTGTTTTGTGACCGGATGGTTTGTAGTCACTGCTGCCCTTTTCTTTGCCAGTGATTCCAGATATAGATCGATTGGCATCGTTTCACTTTCCTTCTCTATTGCTGCTGTAGGGGTCCTCTTGTATGCTCCAAGCACCTTTCGAAGGCATTTATTTGGAATTATCCGCAGCTGAGCAGTTTTAGATGGAGGAATTGCTGAACCATCCGCTTGAACAGCCCAGACTTGTGCGCCATAGGTCATGATCGGCCTCACTACTGCTGAATATAGTAGTTTTGAGCGCCGCACTGAAGGGCCCCATGTGGAAGCGCATATACGAGTCATAGACTCAAATGCAGCAGCTCCTCTAGCCATAGCTTGTTCTATATGGCTCTTCCACGACAGGAACGAATCCAACCATACCCCTAAGACCCGGAGAGAGGAGACGCGCTCGGCGTCTTGGCCGTTAATTTGGACAGTAGACTTCAAGTCTTCAGTAACTTTGCGGTTTTTCGTGAAATGTATTAATTGGTATTTTTCTGGCGCAAATCTGGCTCTAAACCGCTTTGCCCACGACATACACTTCTCGTGTGCTTTAGTAAGCCTTTTGCAGTTTTCCGCAGCTGTGTTGCCCTAGGTGATGAGGGTGGTATCATCTACAAAGCCGAATCCAGTGACCTCCGAGTTAACAGTCTTGAACTCCTTGAGCAGATCAGCAATAAAGAATAGGAAAATCACTGGGGAAAGGATAGATCCTTTGGGAATCCCCGTTTCTGTTTGGAACCATTTGCTTTCAAAGTCACTAAATGTGATACGCGTTCGCCGCCCTGTGAGAAAGGATAATATCGTCTGTACAATTCATTCAGGGAATCCTTTTCGTCTGAGCACCCATACTAGTCTCTCATGAGAGACATTGTCGAATGCCCCCATAAGGTCTAGCCCTAGTACAGAAACAATCTTCTTCTTTGCAGCCCATGCAGTTTGGATAGTTCCTGTAAGAAGTTCTAATGCTAAGAGAGTTGATCGCTTCTTTCTCGCTCCCATCTGGTTCCATGGAAGAAGGCCTCGAGCTTCAGCTTCCTTGATGATCCTATTAGCTAATATCTTCTCAATTACTTTAACAATCGTATTTTCGAGAGCGATAGGCCGATAGCTCCCTGGGAGAGAGTAGTCTTTTTTCTTTTCCTTTCGAAGGACCACTGTCGTAGACTCCTTAAAACGAATCAGGGAGTGTCCCCGCCTGCAGAATCCCAGTAATCGTTTGTGCTAGCTCTTTTAGGATCGTTCCTTGTATTGCCTTCTAGACTTCGTTTTGGATGCCGTCAGGGCCGGGGGCTTTACCATTAGGCAGCTTACCAAGTACTTTTACCAAGTTCCTTTTCTATGACAATGGCATTCATATCGAATCGAGGGTGGTCTTGAGTTGCGTTAATATCGGAGAGATCCGCCAGGCCACTTTAGGAAAGAATTTAGTACTAAGGGCCTCTGCTTTATCCTCATGAGTTGTTTTCAAGGGGTCTCTTTCCTTTGTTCGAAGGGGAGGGATAACCGTAGGGCCGATCTGGACTCCTATTGGACTCCTACTCCATCTGGAGAGCTTCCATAAGCCTTTGTTGTACGGGTGTTCAAAATTGTCGGAGTCTCCTGTCAATTCTTCAACAAGCTTCCGCCATCTTGTCCTATTATTGCGTCGGAGCTCCTGCTGGAGTTGATCCCGTAGATGCTTCCACTGTGCTGCATTTTCTCTATCCCTTGTTTTCTGGAATCGCTTCTACGCCCTTCTAGCTTCTACTAATAATTCCGCTGCCTTTGGTGACCATTCTTGTCGAGGTCGCTCGCATGGTTTAGCCTTGAGACAGTACAACTCTAGCGCTTCTTTTGTTACTGTCTGAAGATTCGTAGCCGCTACATGAGGGTCTGCGTCCATCCACCTTGATGGCTGGGTGTAGTCTCTAATAGACTCCCAATCTGCTTTCTTAAGAGCAAATCTCCTACTCTTCCGAAGGCGCGGTGCTCTTACATTAATTCTAATCTCTATCAGGAAGTGGTCCTGCGTCGAGGCCCATTACTCTCTCAGGTCAAATGCCATGATCTATGGCGCAAAGCTTTGGGAGGCAAATCCAAGGTCTAAGACCGCTTCTGATTCCCCTCTACTCCATGTGATTACTCCTGGTTCATTTAGAAGCTGGAATCCCATTCTCTCCATTTGAACGAGAAAATGGTCCGCTTTTGATTCTCGTCTTGTTATTGTATCTGCCCATTCTGGGTGGTGGGTGTTAAAGTCCCCCAATACCAGTGTATAGTTAGACGCCGTAGCCCGAAGGATCTGTTTTAACTGTGGCCACTTGGATATTCGAGGCTGATCTGCTGGTCCCGGTAGATTATACACATTAAGGATGTTTAGTGTTTCTCTATCTGTTTGAACCTGGAGCCATTCCACATAATCAGTGGCTTCTACCACTCTCCACTCTGTAAGAGAGATTTTATCGTGAATCAGAAAAAGTACTTTTAGGCCATGGTTTACCTCTCTGCTAGGGCGGTAGCCCATCGGATAGTATGTGGCTCTGGGGTTTCGTTCAGTTGTCATCGGTTCTTGGAGTGCAATAATCGGGTATTCCTTAGGATCGAGGCTGTCTAGGAACGGTCGAGCCTTCTTATTGTTTGCATTTCCGCAATTGTATTGGATGATGTTTATTTTCCTCATTGGGTAGATGGTACAGTTACTTCCTCCTGGTCAAGTGAGCTGTTTGGTTGAGAGTGGAATAACTTGGACTGGCATGGTTGTTTGGCTGCTTTTGAAATGTTTGTCGGCCGTTCCACGACCATTCTTTTCTTACTCCCTTCTACCGTTCCCCATTCTGTGCCAGCCATTAGAGAGTTGGTACCTCCAGACGCCATCGTAGAGTTGTTTCCGGCTATGAAGGTATAGGTTGGCGTTGCTGCAATTCTTCCTCCCTGTACTAATGCAGTCTTCTTAACCAGTTGCGCCTTGATCTCGGTGTTTCGATCCTTAAACTTCTTAAACTCTAGGCACTTGCTTATTTCCTAGGCTACGTGTCCCTTCTTTCTGCAACCTGCACAGGGGGCATGTTCTCTACTGGCCTTTGTGCAGTCCTTGGTGGCGTGTCGGTCTGCACAGTACCCGCAAAACTCATGTGGTGAGTTGCAGACAGATTGGTGATGCCCCCATTTGAGGCATCGGAAGCATTGTTCTTTTTTAAGAGTAATATCCCACAGCTAGACTGGATACCATTCTGCTCCCATGAGCAGGCCCTCTCTGACAAGTTTGTTTTGGTGTTCTTTTGTTTCCACAGTTAGGATAATTGATCTTTTCTTTTTCAGCGGGTTGCTTCTTCTTCTCTTTAGCTCTTTGGTAGAGTATAACCACTCCACCCTTTCAAAAGTTACTCCATTTCGTTTCTCGCCTCTGCAAGCCACTTTTCGTTTTCTTCACACTTGGAGTTTTGGATCTTTGTCCCTAATGGTATCCCTGATGCCATGATCAGGTATGGGCGTCGGATAAGTTTTATACCTTCGGCCCCTTGCAACCTGGCCTAGATAATTTGGTCCCTTCTTCTTTCATCCCGTACGACCACGGAGAAATTAATTATAATAATAATATATTCTATGAAACAAAGTGGCCTCAGAGGCTAACCTTTTAATTCTCCTTTTGCCAGTTACTTAAAGCTTTAAAAGAAGACTCTGTGTGAGGATGATTAGGGCCAAGGATATGCCTCTGTAGCTCAAAGCACTTTTCCATCAACAGCATAGCTTCTTCATTTCTACTTTGGAACGCCCAAGTGTATGCCAGGTTGGCCATGCTGGTAAGCGTGGAAGGATGCTCCTCCCCAAGCACCCTCGAGCTCGTCTCCATCACTTGCAC
>ML994008.1:0-41949 GCA_010093945.1 Delitschia confertaspora ATCC 74209 | reverse complement strand
CGTCGACGCCAGGTTGGCCATGCTGGTAAGCGTGTCTGGATGCTCCTCCCCAAGCACACTCTTTCTCGTCTCCATCACTTGCACGTCCAGCTCTTATGATAAATAACTCAATCGCCGATGCAGTTCTGTACCCCCTTAAACTGCTTACAATTCCTATGCATATGCATGCAGTCAGAGTGCTAGATTCCAAGGTTCATCTCATTGGTTGCTTTCACTGCGCGGCAGGACCTTAGGCTGAGACCCTTCATATGGATAAATAACTATATTTTCTGTACGGTGAGCCAAAGGAATCGGCCTCCTCGCTATGTAGGTCTATCTACGGGGTGGCCCGCCAAGGGTTGTGTATGACTAATCCTCGGGCACCCTATCATGATACTCTCCGTTATTGTGAGGTTTTTATGGAACGTTGGTATATGTACTATCCAAGGTGTTCTCCATGCCGGGGCCTTCTTCCCGATAGCTTGGGCAAAATTACCTTGTATATATATATATCACTTTACCAGACCTAAAGAGACATATATTGGAGAAAATTCTAGGTACTTGGAACGAGCTATCCGAAACCCTATATTCCTTACTCCAAAATTACCCAACCCTTCCCAGTTCTAAACAAACATAATCTACTTACTCCTGTCTCGTCTTCCCTGCACACTTTCCATACGAAGTATCTCACTTAGTTTAAACAGAATTAAAAAGCCCTAGTACTATATGAATCTCTATCGGAAGACTACAGGTGTAATATAAGAGCTGGAGTTGCTAATAAGAGGATAACGGTTTTACTGCCAGATGGAGACTAACAATTCGTGTCTATAGGCAAGAAGTCGACATAAAAGAAACAAATGGTATATGGCGTAATCCCAGATAAGGCAAAGATCGTCTATTCATATGTTATCCAAATTCAGTTATCCGCTTTTACGTCCTCGTCTCACATTAAGGATTTTCATCTGAGGTCTTATATACTTTCCCAATACCTTCCACTTGGCCTCTTAATACTATTTAAAGTCCACATGGATGACGTAAAAGTATGGTGCAGCGTTCAATAAGAGTTTTCCAACAGGACCATTGTTGATGACTGCAGTCTAAACAGCGGTATTAGCCATTAGGTAAGTATCTATCTAAATATTCTACTTCAACGATAAGAGACCCAAAGAAAAGCGGATGGAGGGAATGCTGTCTATCCGACAACACACCTCTTTCCACTGGAACGGGCATCCGAGGACTCCACGCATGCCAATGCGTACACCGAAGGCGCCAAAGATACATGCATTCTCCGAAACCCACAACCCCAATCTTGACCGATAAACTTTACGCCGACGAATGCAAACGCGATACCGAAACTCACAATCTCACCCGACCCTCATCCTTTCCAAACCACCTCGCTAATCCTGCCCCCCCATCTCTGGCCCTTCCACCCCTTCTCCCCCTTCCATTCTCTTCCTCCTCGCCTCCCAACCACTTCGGCTTCCGAAACTCAACCTCGTCAAACGTGTTCCTTACACGATCAGCAAAATCTGAGAAGAAACCCCCTTCCTCATCCTCGTCCTCCACATCCTGAACTCTCCTACTCCGACCCAATCTCGCAGATGCAGATGCAGATGCAGATGCAGACGCTGAGGGCCCAACAACGCCATTAGGCTCATCCCTATACCCCGGCGCTTCAACTCTAGGAGAACCATCACGACTCCCATTTCGACTCGCCAACCCAAGAGAATTTCCCACCAAACCCTGCCTCTCCCGCTCAATTAGCGCTCTCCCCTCCCGCCATGACCCCGTACCCTCATCACCATTCTCCTCTTCCTCATCGTCCAGAAGATCCGCAAACCCAAATATATCCTTGGCTTTACTGTAGAGACCGAAAATGCTTGCTAGGACCGGAACAAGAACAAACATAGGGAAGAAAGTCTCAAACCCATTCCCCAGCGGCGTCAAAACAATCAGTCTCCCGAGAAACTTATAAAACCCCGTCTCCCGATAAATATTCGGCGGCACAAACGTCACAAAATTGTACGCCAAGGGCACCGTTAACTTAGCCACCTGCACACCATACCACGTCGCGCTCTCCTCGTACGTGCCCCGCCGCACCAGCGCGCGGTTCCCCCAAACTCGGACTTCTGAGAGCGAGAAGAAGGCGCAGATGCACATGTAGCAGAGCCACAGCGCCGCGATGAGCTGGCCGCCGAAGCCAATTCGGCCGCGGTCCGAGCGCGGGTGGTGGACCACGGTGAGGCCGACAAGGGAGAGTTTAGGTTCAAGAGATTTGACGGTTTCGGACCAGATTACGGAGGCGGAGGCGAGGGAGGCGAGGAGAGAGAGGGTGTAGGTGAGGGTCGGAATGAGGTGTTTGTAGAGGTGGTAGCGGGTGTAGGGGGTCAGAACGGTCGGTCTGGAGAAGAAGGTTGTTGGCGGGGATTGGAATGGCGACTCGAGGAATTCCAGGCGTTTCGAGGCGGAGGAGTCTAGGATGGCTTGGGTGTTGAGAGCTTTGCGGACCAGTCTATCCCATTCATCGGTGAACCTGACTTTGGCATGCCTAGCTCGTTTCAGTTTCCTCGTCAGATCCGCTAGATATCTCTCCGTAATAACTGGAGGAACAGCCACCGAGCTCGTCCGCGTCCCAGAAGCTCTCGACTCTGGTAAACTGCTCATCTCAACCAGCTCATCAATCCACTCCTGAAACTCCCTCGCCGTGCCATTCTTCCTCTGTTTCAACTGCACCACTTGCGCTTCATACTGCTCTAACTTATCTAACGCCTCTGTCAACCTATCATGCACTCTCGGAGCATTGCCCTGTAACCTCTTCAATCTCCCACTAACACTGGCATACCTCCACAACGACCTAGGTACAGCAACCAATCCATGCCCCATCAGATATATCGCCAGCACCAGACCCCAGGCATACGCCAACGCCATAACTAGCGCCTTGAAACTCTCAAACCGCCACCCATTCTGCAAGAAGAAATATATCGCGCCCACCATGCCGGTCCCTAGATACATCAACTGATAGCGGCCATTACTCCTCAGCGCATATAGGAATCTCTCCTTCGGCTCGCGGTATCCGGAATCGCAGTATTCGCCTAGCAGTGGAAGAATCACCCAGGTCAGCGCAAAGGTGAGCCAGTATGTCACACGCCATGATTTATAGACCACCATTTCAGGGAGCCATATCCCGCGGCTGCCGTCAGTGTCGGTTCCGGCGCTGCTGGCAAGGTCGATAGGAACAAGGAGAACAATACTGGCCGGGAGCGCGATTGCGAGAAATACGGGGACGAGAACGTAGGCCGGGGTTGTGCGGAGTGGGAGATAGTAGCGGAGGAGGAGTAGGACGAGGGCGCTAATGAGGAGGAGGGTAAGGGAGAAGAATGCGCTTGAGCCGGCCGTGGAAAACATCATGGTAGGGCGAACGTAGTAATAGTTTGGATATGAACGGTAAAGTTCACGGCGACGTGGAACGTAAACGGCACAGATGTAGTTTGATCGGAACGCCCGGGTACGCCGTTTACCTCTCTTCGTCCATTGTATTGCCAGACTCTAGCAAGGGGGTAGAAGTCCTTTGAAAGTATTCAAGTCTGCCCCTAGAAGTGCAGGTAATCGGTGAGGGAAGGTCCGTTGCTGGCGTTTGTGAATGGTGAGTGTCAAAGTCACTGGACCCTTCAAGCTGAAAGCTCCCCGAAATGCATTCGTCATCACAATACCCGGCTAGAGAGGAATAACATGTGGCTGAGCTTTCCTTGCAAACCGAGGTCCGGCCAGGAAGAGTGTTGCTAAACCTGCATAAAGATTCCTCACTCTGATGGCATCATCGACCTTGGCCCTCCTAAATCACTCCAACGCTGCGGGGCGCTGCATCACTAATCAATTGACCCTTGATATTTATATACAACTCCAAATACCCCACTTCTCAACCATCTTTTCTACCTTCCCTTACTCACTACACCACTTCCCACCAGGTAAACACCCTCTTCCCTTCTTCTCCTCTTTTCGCTTCCTCTAACTGTTCCCACAGACTCCACCCAAACTTTCGGCTTCAAGCCCCCAAACTACCAAAATTTCCTTCTTCCGCACCCTCTTCACGCGCGCCCCAAGCCCGGCCACAATGTCCGCCACTAAGACTAAGATTCAATCCATCATCGACGAGAACCCCGTCGCCGTCTTCTCCAAGTCGTATTGCCCGTACTGCCGCGCGACCAAGGAGACGCTGAGCGAGAAGGGCGCCAAGTTCTATGCTATCGAGTTGGATCAGGTTGGTATGTTATCATGCATAACTCTTCGTCTTGTTGTTTTGTACGTGATAGCTAATTGTTGATGCATAGATGATGGCAGCGCAATCCAAGACACCCTCGCCGAGATGACTGGCCAGAGGACTGTTCCCAACGTCTTCATCGGCGGCAAGCACATCGGCGGCAACTCAGACCTGCAGAATAAGAAGGGAGAGTTGCCTACTCTCCTCAAGGAAGCTGGTGCTATTTAAGAGCCTACCACATGCACACAATTTTGGGTGTCTTGCGAAGAGTTTGAATGAGGTAGTGGATTTCGGGTATACCCCTGATAGCTTAATGTCACCAGTAGATTGTTGTTAGGGGACTTCACAGACGACGCTTTGGGGTATTGTGAGATCTAAAACAAATTAATTTTCCTCTCGAGCTTACTTTCGATTCCTCCCGAGCTCGTCCACACGTATCAGGGGTCAAATGAACAGCAATGCAGGCACAAAGGCGCAACCATTCAGTTAACAAGTGGAAACGGAATAGAAGTGTATTTAAGTCTACACGTCTCCCAGGGCAGTTGCCCTGCCATATGCACCTGAACTGCTCACTCAAACTCCGCGTCAGACCGTCTATGAAACCAGGCCTATCATTAACTGTATTGAATGCTTCGTAATCTCGTCTCTCCCACTAAAGCTTCACTCATCTCGACAAACGTGCCCTTTAGGTCTGCATGGCCTCTGTGAAGCTTTGTGCAGCCGTAGTAGCAAAATACCGAACGTCCACATCATCATCCTGCTGCAGCTTCTCCAAGTTGGGAAGAACCTGCTTGGTGATGAGATCCTGTCCCTTCGGGCAGCCTTGGCCAGGCGTACCGGCCTTTTGAAGCGCAAGAACTGTGCCCTCCTCTGGAAGCTGCTTGAGTGTGTCAATGAGGACGGAATAGGATTTTGCGACATTGAAGCGGATGTTGGGGATTTCATCGTTAACAAGCTTGTCCATCATCGGAAGGATGGATTTCTCGATCACGTCGAGGCTGAGAGCGGGCGCGAGGGTCGAAACAGCGAAGCAAGTCGTCATGCGGTAGAGGTAGTTAGGGTGTTGGCCCATAGCCATCACCTTGGGAACAATGGCCTCGTTTGCCCAATCGACACCGAAAACTTCCGTAAGCTTCTTCAAGTTCTGAGTCGAGGCCTCGCGGATGGAGAAGACAGTATCCCCGAGCCAGCTCATGCAGAGGCTGCTCAGCTTCTCGTCGAAGAACTTTACGCCCAGTTGAGAAGCAAGGAGGGGAACGTATTCGATGATAGCGAGACGGACACGCCATTGCTTATCCTCAGCTAGCTGAACAATGGCAGGAAGAAGAGATTGAGAAAGGAGCTCAATGCCAATTACTACAGCGGGATCAGATAAAACCTACTATATGGGAAAACATAAACATACCGTTGTTGACAGACTCGAGCTTGGAAATGATATTCAGCCGAACGTCGGGGAACTCATCCTTGAGCATCTGGAGAAACATGGGTAGGAGATGAGAGATGGTTCTAACTTTGTTAGTACGAGCACGTGCGATACATCGGTCTCACTTACTCATCCTTGCCGAGAATGGGAGCCAGCCCACTAATCTGGGTCCCGAGCGCGGCACGAACATGCTGAGACTGATCAGAAACCAACTCTTCGATACTTGGCATGACTTCGTGGAGGAGAGTCTCCCTTTCGAGCAGAGAACAGAAGCCTGTTACGTCAGCGAAGGTGCCAAGACTCGTATCGATGAAAGCTTACCAGGGATCTGCCCCGCAATTGCGCTCCGCACTTCAGCCTCAGTGTCTTTGAGGAGTTTCACGAAGGCCGGAACAAGGTCGCGGTTGACAACCTCTTCATCCACAGCCTTTGCGATCTGTAGGTGTGTTAGCATCATTTATGGATAAAGAAAAACTGCAGATGCAGCTGTACCTTCTCGAACCGGTCCGCTACCATATATCGGACCCTCCAGCTCTTGTCCTCAAATAAGCTACGCAGAGCTGTGAGAAGGACTCCGTGGCTTGACTGCTGTTCCTTTGGCACAGCTTCGGCAATGGCGATGAGAATGTCCACTGTCAACAACCTGACGCTATCCTGGTCGTCGCTTGCCAAGTGCTGGAAAAGAGGGATCATCTCCTCAATCACAATTGCTGCTGGCATGCATTTGACGAACTTTGCCAAATTGTTCGCCGCCTGTCTCCGAACCATCGGGGTGTCATCGTGAACCAGCGCGCCGTATTGTGCCCTCAATCCTTCCTGGGATGGTGGAGTAGCCCGAGTATAGGGGACATTGTAGAGACCGGCCGCCGAGATTTTTGATGTGAACCAATCAGCTTTGGAAAGGCGGATGACAAGAGGAATGAAGTATTCCTCAATCTGAGGCTGTGACAACTGCTCGCATATCTTGTTCAAAGATTCGACGGCCTAAAAAGTCAGTGAAGCTCTTTAAACACTTCCAGTCTCAGGACGAAATACCTTCTCCCGCACAAGCGGTTCCTCTATCGCTGCGAGGTTCTCCAGAGGGGAGAGCAACACATGCCCATATTCGGGACCTCCGACATATTCCACAAAGTTGCCTAGCTCTTCGCTCAAGGCAGTGAGAACCTCGTCTTCATCCTCAACGGACTCTAGTTGGACTGTTAGTAGAATCCCTATGCGGACAATCCCAGGGTCCATACCATCAAGGAAAGGTATCAACTCGTCCCTGGTCCTCTCCGCGCCCAAGGCGAGAGCTATGGTAGACAAGCGATGAATGGCATTCAATCGTAGCAGCACATCATCGTGCTTCAGCTCATCAATTAACACGGCGATTGGGTACAGCTCGTCGTTCGAGTTTGAAGCTTCCATGTTGTCCAATGTGTAGGTTCGGAACGGCTATTAGTCCACGCGGCGTAGTCTGTCGGTAAAGAGGATGGAGATTGTAGCAATACTTTGCGGTCGAGTCGTGAAAAGCTCTGATTGGCAAGGGTGAGCTGTGAGGAATATTTGGTCTGCGGTCGCGGCGCGGAAGCCGGTGTTGACGTACCAGGTTTGAGGGGGAGAGGAAGGCGGGCGGTCCAAGGTTTGGGCGGGGGAGGTGACGGTGGAGGCTTGTTGAAAAGAGGTGTGTGTGGTAGTGGCTTCCCCTAGATTCACCGTTGAGTTGGGTGTTGTGTGCAGAGTCGATGGAGGGGTGTTTTGTTGGTGGTTGTCGTTGGTGTGGGATGAACAACGGGGTGGGCGAGAGCCTGAAAAGCGCTTGTGGCTGGGCAACTGTGGCGGGGCAGCCTTGAACAAGCCTGTGCCTGAGCTTGCACACACTTTTAAGTACAACTAGACCTGCCAAAATTCCAAGCTGTTTGTATATTCTCCTATTTTACCTTTCGCTACCTGGATAACAGGGCCTCACTGGAATCAGTTTAAAAGTAAAGATTGTACGAAAATTTCTCTTCTTTCTTACCCCTCTTCTTTCGTCATTTGTGTCAAACTACAGAGCAATCACGAGCTTTTCAATCACCCTAGACTTAAGTAATAAGGTCTAAACTCTTCCCCAGCCTCTGGTTTTGATCTCTTAATTAATCAGATTATCAATGGATTCTCGGAATGAGAGACCGGAACTCGAACCAATTAGTCCCAAACCAGACATTGGAGAAACGCAGCCTCTACTTGACCGTTCACCACCAACTTCGAATACAACTGAATCCCAAAGTTCTACAAAACTTCTCTCTACTCGTCATGCTTTCTCCATTCTAGTTAGCCTCCAGATTGGATCCGGTATCTTTGCGTCCCCAGCCCAAGTAGACAGCAACGTCCCTTCACCAGGCGCTGCCTTGCTTGTATGGGTAGCAGGAGGACTACTCTCCTGGACTGGAGCTGCCTCGTTCGCAGAATTAGGTGCTTCACTTCCCCTCAACGGGGGAATGCAAGAGTACCTACGTTATATCTATGGAGACACTATGGCTTTTCTGATGTCGTGGATCTATATCATGGCTGTAAAACCGTCGTCTATGGCCATTCAAAGTATAGTAATTGCGGAATCAATTGCCTCTGTACTAGGAGGGCCAACCCCAGCTGCTGAGTGGGTTCTCAAACTGATGGCGATAACTGCCTTGTTTTCCATGGTTTTAATAAATTCGATAAACACCAAAACGACAATGCGGCTAAATGAGTCGTTTGCCGTTATAAAAATGGCAACAGTCGCACTTGTAGTTGCAGGAGGCCTTACCGCATTTCTAGCCCATTTAATTAATTCAAAAACCTCTCTTTCCGGTTCAAAAGACTGGTTCACTAGAAACTGGTTTCAGTCTCGTCCTACTGTATCTGAAGGCCATACCATTGACTGGAGTAAACTTGGTGCATGGGATATGCTCGGGCATTATTCCGCGGCACTTTATGCTGGTCTCTGGGCCTACGATGGATGGGATAATGTGAGTATGGTGCTATAATGTGTCATAGAGGCACTGACGTGGAACAGGCAAATTTTGTTGCTAGTGAAATACGCGACCCCGGGCGTTCATTGCCACGTGCTATAAAAGCTGCGATGACTGTTGTCTTGAGCTGCTTCGAGCTTGTCAATGTTGCGTATTATATTCTTCTCCCGTGGGACACATTGAGTGCCAATGATGCAGTAGCCGTGGTATGTCGTAACTCCTACTCGATTCCCTGGTTTTATCTGACCAGTTATCAGTCCGCTGCCAAATCACTCCTCGGCCGTCGGGGAGGGATTCTCATCACTATCCTCGTCGCTATCTCCTGCGCAGGCTCCATAACAAGCAACCTTTTCTCAGTAGGCCGTCTCACTGTCGCGGCCGCTCAGCGGCATTACCTCCCCGCATTCCTCAGTGGCAGGGGCTTCCCAACCTCCAAAAAGACGGACAATACTGATTTGGTTTCTGATAACGAAAGCTCCGTCCCTAAGACGCCCCCTAAAATCATCTTTGACGCACCCCTCCCTGCCAACGTTCTCGGCCTCTTTCTAACCTCCCTCTACATCCTCCTGGGTTCTTTCCACACCCTCCTCCTCTTTGTCGGCATGGCTGAATGGGTCTTCTACGTCTCTACTGTCGTTGGTCTTCTTGTCTTGCGACGCCGCGAACCGAGTTTAGACAGGCCTTTTAAACCAAATATAGTGGTGCCGGGGGTATTTGTGGTGGTGGGGACCCTAGTGATTGCCAGGAGTGCGGTGTTTGCACCCGTGCAGAGCTTGGTGTTGGGGAGTTTGTTGGGTATTGGTGGTTTGGTAGGGTGGGTGCGGAGGTAACTGATAGATGAAGAGGTAAAATAGGAGTTGTGGTATGGGGTGAAATAGTCTATGGAGAGTGGAGATGTCACCCTCTGGATTGATTGTGCAGTATAGCTTTGGCGTGCTCAGCGTTTGGTTTGGATATCTTAACCTAGCACTGGTTTAAGCGATATGATACACATAATGACTGTCAAGAGGCTTGATGCATTTTTAGGTGTATTGGTATGTTGCATAGTCTGAGAGAAAAGTGATTGGCACAATACATAAAAAACATAGACGAGACTGTAGGAATCTTGTAATTTATACATCTGAGAAGAGATAGTGTATAGAGAAGGATTATTAGTTTGTTCTTAGAGTGAACGTTCAACATCTTTATAAATGTTGATATTATCAGAAGAACTAAGTATTACAAATCACGGAGGCAAATATAAGTACGACGCGACTCCTACAAGACAACCGAAGCCTTAGAAGGTACAATAAAGCAATCTTTAAATTAAGTGATATAATTTGAGTTACGTAGATATAATATTCATAAACTAAGGAGCAGTCACAAATATTGTACAATGTTAAATCCAGGCAGATCCGCCATAAGCCAGCTCGCAATGTATGTCAACCCTCATCACGCCGCTTAGCGTCTCACGCCGCCTAGCGCCTCATGCAACCATACCACAAGCCCCCCTACTCCAACCCAATCTATCCGCTCCCACCCTTAATCTCAACCTCGCACCCACAATCTTCAACTAATTCACCGCCGCCCACATCGCCGCCGCCGTCCCTACAAGCGTCACCAACGCACGTCCCAAATTCAGCGTCGCCCACTTATCTAGCAAGGCATGCACGGTCTCTTCTCTCTCTATGCTAGTTTCGGCGGACTTGTCACTCAGATCCGTGGACGCGAGGGAAGAAGCTTTGGAGTATAGTCCCTTGTTTGTAGGGGCCATGACAACGAGGGTGTAGGGGACGATAGAAGGAAGCATAAGGCACGCTGCTACGTTGAGCTTGAAGGGGAAGGAGGTGGGGTCTTCTGTTTGGTTATTAGTTCGCATCCTTAGATATTGTTTGAAAGGGTAGAAGTATACGCACCCTGATATGCTACATACGCCAGCGTTGCCGTCCCAATAGCCGCCAGTCCGGGTCCGACTTTCTTGCCTAGATCGTATATCTGTCGCCATTGGCGTGCTGCGAGCGGGGCAGGGCCTTGCATTATGGCTGGGATTGCGAAGACAGAAAGCGCCATGTTGGTGCCTGTGGGTTCGAGTCAGCAATAGATATTCGAGACTTGGATTTGGAAGTTGTGTAGAGTTGTGTAGAGTTGGTGTGGAGTTGGAACCATACCAGCCAGCATGGCGCTCGCTGTAATGCCTACCGCTTGTGCGATACGGATCGCATTCGGAGGCTTTTGGTTCACAAAAGACATTTTGAAAATTGAATTGTGAATTAAGAGAATTTGACTGGGACGTCGCGTGTAGTTATATATAAGAAAGTAACAAGGGTGAGTGAGCAATAGAGAGGTGCGAAGGTACGAAAGTGAGACGGGAAGTTTGTACGAGGACGAGACGCTTGTATAATAAATTCCCGACTCCTGGACGCGTGACGTATCAAGGCGAAGTCACGGGACTTTCACGCGTTTTCTCAGTTAACGGGCAATTCAACCGTCGAGGCCAACCTCCTTCATATCAACATGGATTTCTTCGATTTATCATATCAACTAGGGCTCATTTAAATAGTGTATATTGTCACGGCTAGTGCACTGAGAAAGCAGTCTTGTGCAGAGAGCAGGAGTGCAACTATATATGAGTATGCAGGATAAGAAGAGAAATGAATAATGGAAGACGTGCTGATGTGATGCGGTGCGAGGAATGCGCTACACTACCAGCATACGTAGGATCATATGCGACGATACACGTGATTGGATAATCTATGTCTCGGTGTTGCAAGAGTAAGTAAATCATTTTATTGATTACCCAGGTAGCTAACTTTCTGAAAAGAAGAAGGATAGGGTGGGGAGCAAGCTTCAGGTAAATACCATCCAGGAATTGATGATTAGGCGAACTAATAGGGTTGTCGACTACGCATGTGTTCGTAATCCACTATGAAGTAATTCAACCTACTCAAGGCAACCCACCCAACTTATGCAAGCATGTGAGCCGTCACAATCTGCGCAATTCGCATGTGATAGACGATATCTGCCACATATATACAAATCATACAATTACTATCCTCCTTATATACAGAAAATCTCTGGCAACAACCTTCTAGAACCCCCAACCCCTTCAACATCTGCTATTCATAAATTCAGCTTGCTGCTTGCCATGCCGATAGCCAGATACCCGCAGAAGAGGGCAGTTTCAACGAGGAATTGGATAAAGTGTTTGTCCAGAGGATTGCCTTGTTCGTCAATACGATATTAAATAAGCTCAGCATTGCGAGCCTGCAGTTCAGCATAGTTACGCTCAGCATTTGCTAAAGTCTGGGCAACCTACTCTGCCTCCTCTTCTCAGATGCGAAGTAGTTCGTAAAACTTGATTACAGTGGGAGATCGCGCGAAGTTATATATGAGAAAGTATAAAGGTGAGCAATGGAGAGGTACGAAGGTACGAAGGCACGAAGATACGAAACAGAGATAGGAGTTTTGTACGCAGATGGGACACTTGCATTATAAATCGCTGACCCCTAGACACGTCTGATCTTATTACACTCACGCATGTTACGAGAAGGAACAGTATGTGTCAATTTGTGCGCAGGTTGGTGGAAGCTCAATTATACATCAATAGTTTACATGTTACATAATCACAGTGTATGCCGTTTCAATATGAAGTCACGGGACTGTCACACGTAGTTCGCAAACCCGACAATCATGTGACCGTATTAGTCTCCTCGCTTACCGGTAGCGGGCAATGCAACTGTCGAGGTTAACTTCCTTCAACGCCATCATACATACCAATGTGGATCTCTTTCGATTATCATATCAACTGGAGCTCTTTCAAACAGTGTACATGCAAATCATACAATTACTATCCTCATTATATACAGAAGATCCTGGCAACAACTGTCTAGAACCTGTATCCCGTTCGACACCTGCTATTCAAAAATCCAGCTTAGGGCTTGCCAGCCTCAAGGCACCTCCGGAAGTGCTTGCTCTTGGACAAGGTTTGCGCTGCGTTTTTCATGCCTTGCAAAGGTGCGCCCTTCCCAGGCTTAGCGAGCTGAAACAAACGGGATGAGTCCTTCAGCAAGGTGCCCAACCGAGGGGACATCCGAGCAAGGTTGACTGCCACGCGAGATATCATACTGACAGCCAGACGCCCGCAGAAGAGGGCAATTTCAATGAGGAATTGGATAAAGCGTTTGTCCAGAGGATGGCCGTGCTCATCAACACCACGTCGAATAAGCTCAGCATTGTGAGCCTGGAGTTCAGCATAGTTACGCTCAGCATTTGCCAAAGCCTGGGCAACCCATTCAGCCTCCTCTTCATCAGATGCGAAGTAGTCATAAACCTCGATCACGGTGCCGTTGTCCAACTGCCTCTTCCTGGGTGGACAACGCTTCCTGAAACCCCCACAGGGCTTGGGCGAGTTCTTGAGTTCGATGTGCGCCATGTACTCGGCGTAAGCGTCGACGAAGTCGTCTTTGTTGATATCGACGTCTTCTTTGAACTCAAGGTCTTTAGGCCAGTAGCTGATCGTTTCATCGAGATCGATAAAGTCCTCGTCGAAATATTCGGTGGTCCATTCTGCCATATCATCAATCTCGTCAGCACGCTTGGCATGTTCTTCCTCCGTGATTTCGCCTAGATCACGTTTCCGACTCGCAGCCAGCTGCATTGACGCCATTTCCATCAAGGCAGTAACCGGGAAGCATTGTCCTGTCCGTTTCTTCATGCCTGTTTTCCTTTTTCTCTCTTCTTCTGCCTTCTTCCAATCCTCAAATTTCTTTTTCTTTTCCTCCTCTTTCCTCCTGTTTTCCTCCTCCTCCTTCTTTCTCTCTGCCTCGCGCTTGGGCTTCTCGTCATCCCACTTCTTCTTCATCTTTGGCTTGATGGTGTCCATCTTTTTGAGCTTGTTTTGTTTGTATTTGTTGGTCGGCTTGCAGCTCTCCACGGCCTCAAACACCTCTAAGTCACCAATAAACTGAGACGCCATTGAGATTACCTTGTATTGCGTCTTTTCGTTGCACGTCTTCTTATCCTTGTCTTCAGGTGCCTTTCCGCATTTGACCTTTTTGTTCTTGTCATTATCACCGGAATCGCGTGTTTCGGCGACCTGTCCGGCGGGACATTTGCCTGAGTCGTCGATGATACATTTCGGGTTCTCGGTCAACTCATCCTGCCCGCCTTCCGCTGCGTCGAGAATACTGCCGTCGGGACATTTGCCTTTCTTCTTGGGATCTGTGGTGTCTTTGACGCAGTTGCCGCTCGCATCCTTCTTCTCGCCTGTCGACAAGTTAGAAAGGCTCTGCGAGCATTCATGGGACAGGTCTTACCTGTCTTGCAAGCCTGATCGTTGTCCTTTACGCACTTGCCATCTGTGCCTTTCTTCTCATCTGCCGCGCACCCATCGTCTTTAACACAGTCGCCCTTGGCATTCTTCTTCTCGCCTTTACGCAATTTAGACATTGTTAGGAAGTATTCTTTGGACCAGGCTTACCCGTTTTGCATGTTACAGTATCCTTCACACACTTTCCAGTTGTGTCTTTCTTCTCGTCTTCGGCGCAACCATCATCCCGTATGCACTTGTCGTGTTCGGCATTTGGCTTAGATCCCGTCCTGCAATCTCTGCATTTGTCTTTGTTCTTCTCATCCACGATTTGCTTCCCGGTGCACTTGGTGCATGTCGGGCTAAGGTTCCACTTGATTTTGAGGTCGCCATCTTGAACTTTGAATTTGGGGAACTCTTTCTGAACCTCAGCCTTGACTTGAGCATAGGTCAGACTGGCCTTGTTGTTGTTGTTGTTGTTGTTGTTGTTGTTGTTGTTGTTCGTTTTGGGTGCGTCACGCCTGAATAAGGAGAAGGCAGAGGGATACTCGCTCAAGGAGGACAAATCACCGCTCATAGACGGTGCAGCGAACGAGCTTCCTGCTAAGAGCAGTAGGCTTAACATCTTTGCTCCGTCCACCATCGTGAAGTAATGAACGACTGGTTATGGGGAACGAGTGTAAGGATATGCTCAGAGAGAGGAAAAAGGAGCGTGAGACTGACGTTCTCGATAAGTCTATGGCATTGGTACGTCGACAATCATTCTAATATTTGTATCAGTCAACCATTTTGTGAGCAGCTGTTGATGCGCTGACATCTAACTTCGCTCTAGTCTAGATCTCGTAGAGCAGTGTTGGTGCCAAGAGACATCCGGAGATTAATGTAAGAATTACTCTAATTGCCCCGACCAAAATATTAGTAGCATTTACTGCAGTCAGATTAAAGTTATGGGTCTTGGGGCTGAAACACATCCGATGTTTGATCGAAGGAATGGCTTGGCGCCTCAGCTGTTTGACACTATACATGTTGGCTCGTAACTATAATTCTTTGCTGACTACTGTGCAGGAACTCTTGACTCCCGGGCTCCATTTCGGCACGTGCACGCCTTTCAGGTCGGGTCTCGGGACGTCTTACGAGGCAAAACCAACACAACCACCGGCCACAGGGTTTCAGTTGGTGGTTGGGACAGGGGTGGTGATCACTTCACCCCTTTGGAAAAACCCAGGGATATCAACCCTCAATTGATTCATGAAGTTGTATGCATATACTGACCTAGAGAGCCACCGTTTCCTCTAAACATAAAGACTCCCGGCACCAACTTTTCCCTCCCGAATGCAATAGAGGCGCTCGTTTCAGCCAGCTTCAGCCTGATACTATATCCCTATTCCATTCCATTCGTTTGATTTAATATCACCACGGTCGTTCTACATGTAAGTTACTCTCGTAAGCTGTCCGTCACTATCCGACAATGCTCACAATCGCAGTCACTCATTGCCTAAAAAATGCCTTCGAGATATTTCACTCTTGCCACTCTGCTCTTCGCAGGCACCATATCAGCTATGCATTTCTCCAAATACGATACAGCGCAATGCAGCGGCATGTCCACCGGCGGCAACTACATTTACCCCAACTCCGGCTGCCAAAAGAAAGGCAGTGAACGGACCATTGTAGTGAATGCGCTGGAAGGCGATGAGGCCGACCAGTCCATGTTTGCCGTCTTCTTCAAGTCTGACGACTGCAACCCTGACACTATCATCGGTAAGATCGACAGTATGGCGGATGGGGGGTATTCGTGCACGTCGACGATAGAGCATGGAGACCGGAAGGTTTGGGAGTATGGGTCATGGGAAGTTTGGGATATGTGTGAGGGGAAGGCTGGGTGCGAGTTGTAAGCTTTGAAGGGTTCTCTCTGCTGGGGCCCGGTGGTTTGAGGGGTGGTGGGGATTACGGACTGACGGCTTTCAATACGGGATGATGTGTTTATTTGTATACCATATACCCACGCGTTAGGGGGTGGGTCAACTTTCTCATTCGAGGAGCTCTTTCGTCAAGTTCCTGGAATTGGGACTCAAGAAGCTTTAATATCAAGTGGCATGTATTATCAATTTCTCAAAGCTTCGAACTGTATCAGGTGTTGCCTGTCATGTACACACAGAGTATGAGTTTTGTGAGATATGACATATGTCTTGTATCCGTCTTGAGAATATTCGACCGGCGTAAGTGATTGGGCAACAGTGATGCATCGGAACCCATATCTAAAGCTTTTTCCCCAATCACAAAAGATAGACAAAAAACATAGAGGGTTGAGCCAATAGTTGGAAACCTCAGGTCCTTGATGAATGAAGCTGTTTTCCATGGCAGAGCGGGCAATACACATCGATCACGTAATTCACGGAGGTATTGAACATCGCTTAACGATATTACAGTCTCTGATCCAGTTCGTAATTGGAAGAAATAACTCAATCACTGAATAAAGCGTCGGCAAGTGTCGGGTGGACAATGGAAATCCACGCGATGTCCTGTGCTAGTTTGTGGTGGACATCTTATGCAAAGAGTTAAAATTTAACCGACCCATTGAGGTATTTCTGAACCCTTTAGGTTGAGTGTGCAAAAGGTGCGTGAGAAAATTGCAGTTACTTCACCACATTTACCACTTTCAGGGAGTAGGTTTAATCACGTGCCGCACTTTGCACATATCGTGGGTTCCAACATCTTGGCCTAACATCTTGGCCCAACATTTTGGCCCCAACGTTTTAACCCCAACATCTTACCTTTGATTCCATATCTTGGCTCAACCGTCTTAGGTCCGATCCAACATGTGGAGTCCAACGCCCTGCTTTATGGCGCAAACTATGTTCTAGCGTATCTATTGTATGCTTAAAGGGTAATTTAGCGAGCATCTCGGCCCTTACGGGATATATGTAAGATCTTTAGTGTACCTATTCTGAAACAGGATATTCACAACCACCGTTATCATTATACCAACTGCCAAGAAAAACATCCGCTATAACGGTGAATGGGCCCATGTAGAGCCTGCGGTCCGCCCTTAGAGTTGGGTAATGTTCTCGAAGGGAGGACAATAGACCACCGAACATACTTGGATGACTCAAGTCGCTGTGATGGTCATACTAACTTATCAACAGCTCGAGTTCAACTACTAGCGCTGCTGTAACGCCGAATGGGCCCTTGTACATGTCTGTCCTTGTTTGAGGGTGATGTCTTAGAAGGGGAGACAAGATACTCGCAAATACCTCTTCCTTATATTGCCATGCCCCATGTACTAATTTATTGGCATATCCCAATATACGCTCGTTCTTTTCCCTTCATCCAACTCACTCTTTTCCAAGATGTTGGCCATGCGGTCGACTTTGGCGGTTTTCGCGCTCATTATCGCGCTGCTGAGTGTTGCGACGCAGTCTCTCCAGATTCGTCAAGACCAGCGAGCCGTCCAATCTTTAAATCAATTCGAACGATATGAAGTAGCCATGATCTCCCGTCATTGTCTCAGGCCCCTTTGCTAACGACTCTGATTTCAGCCGGGCGAAGAAAGAACACAATGTGCCGCCATGTCAAACAGACAAAAAGCTCGTGTTCAAATCTATCAAAGATAGTCGCGATACAGAACCCAAGCAAGGTGCATTGCCGTATACCAAGGAGATGATCGACAAAGCCACCAAGCGCACGTGTCGAAGACTGGCAAGAAGCTCAAGCTACGCTCCCATTCTATTCTCGAATACGTCAAATCTGCAACGAGGAGTCTGTTTAGCCGTGCCAATGTAGGTGACCCGGCTTTTAATACTGTCACAAACTGCCTAGTCGCTGACACTTCTTCCAGAACGAACTTCGTAACTGGTACAACGCGGCCACTAAAGTTGTCTTTACTGATTACTCTGATAATTATCGGTGGGACTAGACTCTGGGGAACGATATCGAGCAGCAGATAGTAGCCACCAACGATCTATCGGGCTGTACCGTCCTTATTGTTGCTTCTCCTTTTGCAGTCATCATGATCCATGTATTGGAGCGCCGCGACAACACTATAGTCGACGCACTCGGCAACCCAGGCTGGGCAATAAACCCGACCGGCCCCCTACAGCAGGCCCAGGACGTCCAAGTAGCGGAACGAGGACAATTCCTGCTCAATTATGAACTTGCGCAGTTCAACCTGGACCGCACCACCGGTCAGCCATGCATCCCCACCATCGTCAATGAATACTGTGGCTGGTTCCCCGAGACCACGACTTTTGAACATGTCGTAGGCCCTGCCGCCAATCCTGACTACGACCTCCCGACAAGCCGTTACGGAAACCCATGGTATGTCAAACCCGATCAAAATCCGAACCTCGCCACCGAAAATCCGATGCGGTTACTATATAAACAGGCTGCCGACCTTCTGAAGACTATGGCTGTGATATCAGTCATTCCTAATAGGCCTAATGCAGCTTTCTTGTGGTCATATAGGCGGAGGAGCTCAGATGATCCTATTCGCACGAGCCGCACAGATGACACCGAGTTTATCATTTTGAAGCCGCAAATCATGTCTGACCTGTCGGTGTGGACGACCATGTCTTGGGATGATACTAAATTGGCTCTAATTGCGAAAATGGTATAATGGCTTTGTCATGGAGTTGAAGGTCCGAGGAATCGTGGATACAGAAGCCATCTGCCTAGACGGCAGACTTGTGCTATAGGGTGCACAAAAGATACGCCATATCGAGGCGATAATGACGATTTTTCCGAATCTTCCTTGGATTTTCTCTAGGGAGGCGGATGTAGGAAAGAGGGTACAGTACCCCCATAGACTCAAGGATGACTGAAACACATTAGCGTAGTCTGTCTATGTCTCAACTCTCTTAAGCCTCTTCTACTATTCATAACATAATCAATATTATTTATTATTATTAATTCTCGTTTTATGCCCGATATGGTTTCATAAAGCCCATGCAGACTCCATTATCTATTTCGGAAGACCCTTTGTAGAAAAAAAAACACCATGTTCACTCATTAAGTGCCCTGCCTAGATAGACAGTTCTTCTTCTTGTTTTTGACACATCTGTTACTACTGTAGTTAGCAGAACGTGCTTGGGTATTCCGAGTCTCACCCATCCTAAGGCTATGAGCAGTTACAATCCTTCCTCGGGCTGTTCCAGGATCCTTTTGGCTAGGTTGAACTGGTCCAGGATTCCTTGCTGTGTTAGCCAGGCCGTGACCGCTCGTACTCCTTCCGGCGTCGAGAGAAGGATTTGGTAGTCCTCTGTCCTAGCTTTCCCCTACATCTGCTCCCTTCCTGTACGTCCCGGGCATATTGTGACTACATGTTTCAGCATCTGGCTTGGCCAACCGCAAAATGAACTTATGTTTTCTTTCAACTGACTTCCCTTTTTGGTTCCCATCAATTCTTTCTTTTTCAGGAAAAAAAAGTCTTCTTGCTATACTCTCCGAGTCCACGGCTTCTGTTCTTTATAATATTCATAGTGAAAAATCCATAGATTTCGAAAAGGAAGGCCACACAAAGAGTAATTCGTGAAGAGAAACACAACGCCTCATTAACACCCATACTGGCGATTGCTAGATTTGGGGAGAGATTTTAATGCCTGGGCTTTAGAACAGAGCTTGCACCGAGTCTGCTTCTCTCTTTAAAGGGTAGTAACTTTGTTTCTAGGAAGTAGGACCGTGTCTAGGAAGTAGGACCGTGTCTAGGAAGTAGGACCGTGTCTAGGAAGTAGGACCGTGTCTAAGTAAAAGTATGCCGAGATCTCTAAGTTCTTGGGCATTAAGAAAGAATGTGGTAGAGGTTTATCTGCTTGATAAAAGTATAGATAATAGAAGAAGATATCTATAGTAAGATACGAAAACCTAGGTAAGGGGACCTAGACGAAATTTAAGTAAAAACTCAACCCCTGTAGAGATAGACCATAACCATATCACTTTGCTCTCAGAAATACTGAATACCCTTCTCGACAAATACAAATGTGCCGGTAAGTAGAACCCGGCCTTGATAACTAATACCTAAATATCTCCTTTCGCGTCGCTGTTAGTCTAAAGCCGAATCACCATCCTTAACCATACAAAATAAAGCGATATTTCAAACGCCAAGCAGGAATAGCATCGTAAAGCACTCTTCCCCGCAACATATAGATTGAACACTGGCGATCGAATCTGTTCTTCTCTTCTAGATTGACGGCGAAGGGAACTTGCGGCACCTAAAAGCCAGAATATTCTAGCGTTTAGCTGTCTAACGGGCTTGCGCACAAATATAACTCCTGGTCGAAAGCCAATGCTCTTATGAATTACTCTATTACCCAGTGGCGTAGATAAAGAGAAGCGTCCCCACTGAGTATATTCGCTGAGCCAGAGCATACTTATCCCCCAAGTGCATAGAGAAATCAGATAGGATGCAATTAATGACTCTTCCCGATGTTAGAAGTAAGGGAGTGGGGGTTGAGAAGAAAAAGAAGGAAGAGCGAATACAGAAAAGAATCGGGTAAAATTTAGGGTTGCGAAATGACTGGGGCAGGGATTACATGAACTCTTGGGAAGTCTGTTTGTTAGCTTTGGTTATTGAGGGTTGTGTGATGGGGCAAGGTTTTGAGTTTTGGGAAGGTTACATGAGAGAGGAGGGTAAAGGAGGAGCCCGAATGAGGCATGTGGGCAGAGTTGTCGTAGATATTTTAAGAAGTGAAGGAGAGAAGAACGCCGGCTTTGTAGCTTTAGATGGCGCTGTTTATCTCACCGTGAATCCCTCTATTTCTTACAGTTGGTTTGGGAAGGAGGATAAATCAATGGGTCTTTCTCAAAACATCATGAACATGCACTCCAATCATATACAAGTGTTGGAAGGAGAGGTATTGCCATGTGGGGGAGCTGAGCGTACGGTACATTGCCGTAATCCCGCAAGAAATCCGTCCTTTCCACACCCTTACCCTTTCCATTTCCCTTTCAATCGCAACTAATCTGACTACTCAACGTCCAGTCCTGGCCGTCCGCCCAACCGCACCACTTCACTCGCTTCCCTGAATGCGCGTCTGACTGCTAATCCTGTAGGAACAAACCCAACGACTTCGTTGTGACCACCGAACCTGACAACCTCTAGTTCAACGATAGTCTTGCCATGAGAGTGGTCGACCTCCACACTCCGATAAGCAAAAGCCCCCCTCCGCACCCTCTCGCCCCCCAAAACACTTTTCCTCTCCTGCACATTAACAACCCCCTCTTCGCTCCTCAGCACGCTCTCCAGACCCTCGTATAAACTCTCTCCAAGCCTAAAATTGATATCTGCGTCATTTCTCGCATGCAAAATATGTATCCTTACAGGCTGATCCTGTGCCTTTGACGCGGTGAGCAAGGCTTGCAAGCGAGGCAGAGTGGGCCACGGATCTTTGATTCGGCGGGTGAGGAAGGCGGCAAGTTTGGGGTAGGGGCGCAGGGGGGAGAGGACGGGGATGAGGCCGAGGATGCGGTAGGTTTTTAGGAGGGTGGGAAGAGTGGGGAAGGGGGCGACGAGGATGATGCTGGCGAAGGAGACGGGTTTGGTGTTTGACAGTTCTGCGGATCTCGGGGGGAGAAGCTCAGTGTCTGAGGAGGGGGATGTGAAATGGAGGGCTGTGGCGGCGGTTACAGCTGTGCCCAGGGATTGGCCGAGGAGGACGGTGCGGGTTGAAGAATGAGACAGATTAGAGAGTACATAGTTGACCAGAGAGATGCCGTCGGTGATGAGACCTGCTTCGGTCGGGAGGTGGGGTGCATTGCGGACGGTGGAGAGCCCGAAACCGCGGTAGTCGCAGGTTAGGAGGTGAGTTTTTGGGATGCTGGTGATGGAACGATAGGTGTGGGTGCGGAAGCCGTCGGCAAGGTGGCCAGCGTTCTGGAAGGGGTTAGGGAATTTATGCCATTTTCAAAAGGTAGAGTGGAAATGTTCTCAGGTGGTGAAACGGAAGCGCAAAAGAACACATCAAAAAAGAGAGATAGATAAACAAATGAGGGCAAGGAAAATGCCGCAGAGAGGAAAGAGAATATAAAACGAAAGAAACATGACAACAAGAATGTTAGAGTTCTTACTCCATGAACTATCCCATAGTTAGCACACCAAACTCAAAAAGCAGGCCCAATATGGAACTCACAATTCACAACCACCCTCGCGTCCTCATCCCCCTTCAACAACCGATACCCCGGCGTCTCCTTCAGATCCTCTACCACGCCCCCGGCCTGCCTCACAATCTCGTTCTCATGCTCGAGATACGCATCCAGCGGAAGCACGTGCCAGCAATACAGGGTCTCACCGTCCGTGGTGTTGAGGTGGAAAGGTGTGACTTGGTTTTCTTGAAACGGATGTTAGTATTGGAGTTCAGGGGAATATTTTGGGAGACGTGGAGGAATTATAAACACTTACTCGCGAAACCAAAAGATTCGGGTTCATTAATGTTGTGCCAGAATGCCGAGTTGATTTTGTGGGCGTACAGAGCGCTGTTTATCATCGTCAGACCTGGCGTTAAACCTACACCAAAGAACCTTTTCCTTCAAAACTAGATAAAAGAGTTGGTAGCATACTGTCTCTGAAACCAAGGATTGGTTAAAAGTACCATGAAAATCCCATAGAGACCTCCTAATGCGGCAAAGAGCCAGTAGGACTTCTTGAGACTGGGGAGGAGAGCGGGCATTTTGAAAAGCCAAGAGAACTTGATGCCGAAGAGAAAGAAAGCAAGACGGAATATGAGACAGAGAAACAAAAAATCGACTCTTTAGCACATTGTAAATATAGTTTTGATGGAAAAGGAGAAACTTGGGATGACAGACGTTGGGGTAGGTTGGTCTAGAAGATAAAGACTGAGACGCTAGTCTCAATAAGGAAGCTGTGACGCCCTCACGTGAACAAGGAATTCACCTTGGCATCAATAGGTTTGGCCTCAATTCTCATGTTTTCGCAGAATAGAACAGGAGGATTGGCGTGATACTTTTGTGTCGTAGCAAGCTTACATATAGTTGGGCTGAATGGAGCAGAGAGAGGCATGGTTGATGCTTATTGTTACATATCCTTTCTCCCACCATTCAGATGTACTACTATACAGTGATATACATATCCCAAGCCCTTCACCTTTGACACCGAATATCAGACAGACCTCTATCCGTAATGCGACCCAAAAGCCCGCTAAAAGCGTGATATCTCAATTACAACAGATTTCATGAACCACTCCTTTTCTCCTCTCCCCACCCCAGTTTCACCCACAACTCTAAGCATTCCTCTCCTTCTGCTCCTTCTCATACCTCATAATCAACTCCTTCTGCAGCTGTGGCGGTGCCGGACTATAATGGCTAAACTCCATCGAAAACTCGCCCTTCCCCTGGGTCGCCGCTCTCAACTGACTACTAAACCCAAACATACTATTCAAACTACAATCCGCATAGACCGTGAAATCCTCAGGGCCGACCTCTGTATCATTGATAACGCTGTTGCGCTTATTTAGCAGACCAACGACGTTGCCCTGGAACTCGTTGGGCGCGGTGACGGTCGTCTTCATGAGGGGCTCGAGAACTTGCGGTTTGCCGGCCATGAAGGCTTTGCGGAAGGCTTGTTGCGTGGCGTTCTTGAAGGCCATTTCGGAGGAGTCGACGGCATGGGTGGCACCATCATTAACAACCATGAACGTACCAAGAACCCTGTGTCCAAGCAGAGGACCTTTTTGGCAAGAAGCCATGAAGCCCTTCTCGCAGGCATACAGGTACTTCTCAGAGATAGTACCACCATGGATGCGCTGCTCGAACTTGTTCTCTGCAAGCGATTCGGCGGGTTCGAGGAAGCCAACCACACGAGCGAAGTCTCCGGAACCACCGGTTTGCTTCTTGAGGGTGTGGTCGAAGGGGACATGCTGGGTGATGGTCTCGCGGTAGGCGACTTGCGGCTGGCCGGTTTCGCAGTCGACCTTGTATTCGCGCCTCATGCGCTCGACGTAGATGTCCAGATGCAATTCACCCATTCCCGAGATGACGGTTTCCTGGCTCTCAGGGTCAACGTGGACGCGGAAAGTGGGATCCTCACGTTGGAAGCGGTTCATGGCTTTCGAGAAGTTGGCGGTATCCTTGTTGTTCTTGGGCTTAATGGACAGCGAAATGACCGGTTCGGGGACGTACATGGAAGTCTAAAACAGTTAGTCTCGAGCTTGATGTGTAGCAGAAGAGTTCTCACCATAGTATATCCCAAAGAACCATCAGTAAAGGTATCTCCAGATGCGCAATCAACGCCGAACACAGCGCAGATTTCTCCCGCATGGATTTCCTGAACCTCCTCCATCTCATTTGAATGCATGCGCACAATCTTTGGAATCTTGACTTTCTTATCCGACCTAGCGTTGAAGACATTCATGCCCTTTTTCAAACTTCCTTGATACACACGGATATAAGTCAACTGTCCAAAGTTGCTCTCTTCAAGCTTGAACGCCAATCCGACGAACGGAAGAGAGTTGTACGGTACCAGCTTAACGGGAGCTTCCTTCTTCCGCGTGTCAAGCGCCATATTCTCAACTTCCGCCGGATTCGGGAGGTAATCGCAAATGGCATCCAACATGGGCTGGACAGCCTTGTCAGCCAAAGCGGAACCCATAAGAACGGGTGTGAAGTTGAGTGAGATGGTCGCCCTGCGGATGGCAGCCTTGATCTGCTCAACTGTAGGTTCCCTCTCATCCAAGAAGATCTCAGCAATCTCGTCATCGACATCAGCCAACTTCTCAATCAGCTCCTGCCTCTTCTCCTTGGCGAACTCAACCAGATCCGCAGGAATCTCGTCCGTCTCCCTGACGATTTCACCCTTCGCTCCCTCGTTGTAGATCGCCTTCATCCGGATCAAGTCGACCACACCCAAGAAGCCGTCTTCGCGTCCAATGGGCACCTGTACCGCCGCTGCCGGGATTCTCAGCTTGTTGTTGATCTGCTCAACTGCTTTCCACGGATTCGCGCCCATACGGTCCATCTTGTTAACGAACGATATCCTAGGAACGTTATACCGCCTCATCTGCCGATCAACAGTAATAGTCTGCGACTGCACTCCGGACACGGCGCAAAGAATCATGCACGCGCCATCCAGAACTCTCAGTGCTCTCTCGACCTCAATCGTGAAATCAATATGGCCGGGCGTATCAATCAAGTTGATGTGGTACTGTTCCTCCTTTCCGTTCTCCTTCTTCACCCAGTCACAGAATGTAGCCGCGGATTGGATGGTGATACCCTTTTCACGCTCGAGGTCCATGGAGTCCATTTTGGCGCCAACGGCATCTTTGCCGCGGACTTCGTGGATGGAGTTGATGCGGCCGGTATAGAAGAGGACTCGCTCGGTCGCGGTGGTTTTGCCGGAATCGATGTGTGCCTAATTACAAACTATCAGTGCCGTCATAGGAAGCGAACGCAGTATATGTCCATTATATGTGTAGTTGGGAAAAGCAATTCCATATACTTACAGCAATACCGATATTCCGGACCTTCGACAACCTCGCCGCCTCGACAGGGTCTAGATTATCCACGATATCCGATTGCGTCAATGTTGAAGGATCCTCAGTCGCTTTCTCAAGCCTAAATACTGCGTCAGTTTTCCATTACTCTCACACAGCCGAAGCCATCGCCACAGCAGGAAGCTCCTTTGAAACTTACACCTGAGCCGCAGCACTCGACTGCCATCTCCTCTGTCCCAAACCCCTCTTATTATCTAACTTCAATTCCGTGGAGTATCCATTGTTGTTTCCTATCCTCGGGAGTGCGGCCGTAGATAATGTGCAGCGCGCCACGGGGCTTCGACATGAGATCCTCGCACCGGTGCGTAGAGAACTGGCGGCAAGCGATTGTGCCCGAACGAGAGATTGCACCCTCATATTGAACTAAAGCAATATAAAAGCACAAAACAATGAAAAACGAAGGGACAGCACCTCAATCCGCCTGTGAGAGGGATGGAGTTCGACACGGCCAAAAAAGTTTCGGATGGGGACATGGATCATCGGAGGGCCGGCCAAAATCCAGGTCACGTGAAAACGCATTCCATCTCGGGGCTCATCCCCGCGAGACTCCGGCTCAGGGATGATTGCCCTGCATGGGTATTGATGCTGCACCCAAATATCACATTACAGAGTTAGACAATCGAAAAAGCAATGCTCAATATAACTATCCATAAACCCTATCGAAGGTACCTGACAATCTATTCAAACAAATATGACTGCTCCTTCAGTTTACCAACGCACACAAACAACAGTTATGGGCCCGCCCGGCGTAGTCAACCATAACGTACGCCCAAGTTCCATGGATATGAAGCTCCCTCAAAACAAGATATTGCTCCTGTAAATGCTGGAGCAGAGAAGCAGAAACGCTAAAAAAGTAATATTCAAATAAGTAAACAAACATGATCAAGAGCTTAGAGAAGCCAAGGGGGAAAGGAGGTAAGTACCCAATGGGAGTGGTCCCATAGGTTAACGGATGGTCTGCTCATTGAAGTTGGGCGTCTGCAAGACATCGACTCCAGATGATTCAGCTTGGTCTGGGGTCCTAGGCTCTTCTCGCTCTGCTTCAGCCGGAGCCGCGGATGCTCCTGTAACGGTCTCCTTCTCAGTATCAGGAGCGGCAGGATGTTCCTCATGTTCTTCTGCTTTCATACCCTTTTCATCGCTTATACCGTTGGTAGTGACAGCATCCTTCACTTTTGCAACCGCTTCATCGACCTTCTGCTTCCCCTTGGCTACAACCTTCTCCGTAGTGGACTTTGGCTTTGCTGGAGCCCTCAGTGAGGTGGTCTTACGGGGAGGCGAGCTGACCTTCTCGTGAGTCTTGCTCGCAGAAGCGGCAGTGGGTCGCATCATCCTAGCCAAGAAGCTGTCATCAGGAGTGCCCCTTGTGGATGCTCTGGAATCTGGACGCTTGGCAGGCTGAGGAGCCACTGAAGCCCGGGATGCTGCTTTCCGTGGGGGAGGAGCGGTTTTGGTAGGAGGTGGTCGGGACACCGTGGATGGCTTACGAGTAACGGGCTGTGCCGTCTCGTCGCTATGCTTTGCCACCGAAGCTGCTGTCGGAGCAAGCAAGTGGGATGGAAGTCGAACTGGGCGCGTTGGAGACTTTGGTTTAGGCTTCCGGAAAGGCACATCAGACGTTCGCTTGGTCTCTTTGGAAGCTGCAGTGGGTTTGACGGAATCCTTCTTCCCCTCAGTAGGAGCTTCTTTCCTTGTCATAGCAGTGTTAGATGTAGAAGTGGTCGAAGGCTTCAACGAGGATCGACTAGTCTTTGCCGCTTGGGCCTTGGTCGGGGGCTTGTCTGCGACCCTTGAAGCGGATGCAGAAGGCTTGGTCGGGAATGATGCAGACGCTGCTTTCGTAGGAGTCCTTGGAACTCTCGTCGGGGCTGGAGACTTTGGCAGAGGGCTCCTTGCTGGTGCTGCTTTGCCGGGGGTTGGCTTAGTTGTAGATATTGCCGCAGGCTTTTTGGCTGCAGTCTTTGTAGGCGAGGCGGTAATAGGAGAGTCATTGGTCTTAGCATCGGGCGATTCTGACGAAGCTGACGGAGTTCCTTGAGTCGTTACTGATTCGGGAGTCTCTTGGGGAGGCTGCTGGCTCATCGTAGACGGCAGAACTTCAGCAGATGGTGGAAGAGCTCCGCGTCCGGAGATGGTAGCCTCGTCCTTTGGATCAGCTGGCTTCAAAGCTGCATCCGTATCTTGTACCCCTGAAATAGCCTTATCCGGATTGTCCCTTGGTGTGCCAATAGAGAGCGCAGCCATAGCTTCCTCAATTGGCTTGATGGCAGCCTCGGCCTCTGCTGCTGCTGGCTGTGCTTCCGGCACTCCCTCTTCCGGCTTCTGCTCTTCTACTGCCATCGCCTCGGGAAAATCGGACCCCTTCATTATGCTTCCTAGGTTCGGCATTCTGTCTATGGTGGTGTTGCGGATCGGGGGTGGAGGTCGTGAGCTGGGTCTGGAGTCGACGGCCTCTTCAGGAATGGATTCTACAACGGCCGGGTCGGTCTCGCGCTTTTCCTTCTCTCCGCTGACTATCTGCTTCAGCTCAGAAAGTACCTCTACTCCGTCCTCTTGGTTGATGCTGAAGCTCTCCCTTCGATTGGCGTTGAGATTATTGGCTCCTTCAGCTGTTCCTTTCGTTGTGCCAAAGTCCTTCACGGCGCTTCCACCACTAGTCTCGACGGAGACGAAGCTGGCTCTGACTTTAGAGGTGGGACGGTTGATGTCGCTATTGCTAGTTGCGCTGCCGGCTGGAGAGCGGCCGCGGGGCTCAGGAGAATTGGCCGCGCTCTGGTTCTCAAACATAGCCCTCAGGTTCCGAACGCCACTACTGCTTGCGCGATTATCCGCTGACATGGCTGTGGTGTGATCGATACGGTGTCAGTAAATGTACGATTTGTTGTGGGAAAAGCAACGTCCGACGTGTTGTTTATTGGGGTAAGTGGTGAATGAGGCAACGTGGGAAAGCTTGTCCAAATTGTGACCGGGATTAGACAGGCCCTGAAACGCGTGTGGAAAATGAATTGTTTACAAGCAGGAAGATGTCTCGGATTCAGGGATAAAGGGTCGCAACAACTCACAATGGTTGAATCTCCTTTCAGACAATTGGCATCCCGGTGCTGGATGCTTTAGCAGGTAGACGAACTTGAGATGAGCGTGGAAAGAAGCAACAATGAAGGGGCTTGGAGTGTCCCTTTTGGAGGAGAACAAGTAGCAGGTGCAGGTGTGACGAGAGACCGCAGCCGACTCCTGGAAATACATGGTCCGAGCGCCCAGTCAGAGCACGGTTCTCTCGACGAACGTAGCGCTTAAAGTGAATGTCCCTTTTCAATGACAGCGATCAATATTAAATACATCCCCAATTTCGGAATTGGGTTTCCATCATCCATTCATTTATTGCCTACTTCGGCATGTCGTTGACATCAGGTCATTTTACTTCGTGGGAAGTATTCACTACCCTTCTGGCTGATTGGGACTCTCCTTCTCCTTCCTCTCCATATATCAACTGAATCCGGTTGATTTATTCTCTCCATAGTTTATGGGTTCATCCACCCACACGGAATGGCCGTACATACTCCATAACAGGCAACATCTGCTCTAGTATTTAGAGCATAGATCTACTCTAGCAATGAAGCCCCAAATAACTACTCCACCCCTGCTTCCTCATTTCCCTTTTATCGCATCGAACGACGCGAACGGAACCGACATCAATCACCGAGCACCTAATGGTGCCAGTAGTGATAAAAGACCGTTCCTACATCCCAAGTAGAATAAGGAATGTAGTTACTTACAGGTCATTTGACCGATGCTGACATCCGGGCCTAGGAGTAAGAAAAAAGGGTATTGTTAATAATCTTTTATCCAGGAATGAAACCAATGGAATACAGCTTCATCACTGCCATCTTACCACTTCAACCCTGGGCTTCCACTTCTTGTTCTGCGGGTTTGAGATCCACTCCTCATAGGTGACACCATTCGGGGCATCAATGTCCCGATAATGCCACCGTCTGTTCTCCCAGTTCTCTTGGTCCAATTCGGTCAAGCATTCCCTGATTGCACCGATTTCATCCCCCTCATCCTCATGTTTGGTCCATCCGGTGCTTTCAGCGATGTAGATGTATCTTAACCGGCTCAGGTAGCGCTCATCGATCATCGTGAATAGGTCTACCGCGGTAAAGTACGCATCAGAGTCCGGATCCTGGTGGCCACTTGTAACAAGCGTCAAGCTTTCGAGCGGATGGCCCTCCGCCCACCTTGACGGACTCCAGCCCACCGGGAGGCTACCCATACCAATGTCAATGTAATCCATGGCAATCGTGAGGGACTGGAGTTGCGGTGCCCAGGTGAGTACTCTACTGAGCTGGCCCATTTGTACCTGCGGCAGGTCGCGAAGCTCCAGATGCCGGAGTAAGTGCGACATGCTCTCGATCAGGCTTTGAATCTGCTGGAACAGGACTCTTGGACAATGCGAAATCGATAAATGTGAGAGTGTTGGCGGAAAGTTTTCAGGTTGTCTCGTTAGGTCATATATGAACTTTCCATGCACACCTCCAGATAGCTGCAAGAGGCGCAATTTTGGCGGCCATTTGACCACCATTGACAGCTCGCAAGCATCCTCGTAGTTGAATGAGCAGCGGGGAAGGTAGAGCTCTCGAAGTTCGCCGAGATGCCGCACCGCCTGAGTCAAACTCTGATAGTTGATGCATTCCGACACCAAGCTCAAGTTCAAATATTTCAACTTCCTGCACTTGCTCAGTGCCGCCCAGCAATTGATCGCAAAACTAGCCTGTGGCGCAACGAAGGTTTCTAGGTTCGCCTTGGTCCGTCCCAGCAGCCGCGCTGTGATAGACTTGCTGCCTTGATGTACGATGTGACTAAGGTCCAGGATGCGGACAAGGCCAGCTAAATCACTCTTTCGTATGTGCGCGTTGATCGAGGGGCAGATAGTCCGGACGAATCGGTCGTATGAGGGGCCGATAAGAAACGGCTCCTCGTAGAGGCGCGCGATGCCGATGTGATACCATTGACGGGAGACGAGGCAGAAAGCCCAAAGGTGGTTCTGGGAACGGCGGCCTCGCGGGATGTAGTCGAGAATTTCGAAGAGAATCTCATTGGGCAAATGGATTTGCGGTCGAGGCATCGGTGGCGGCGAACCGGACTCCTCTGGTTGTGACTCTGCATTGCCCATGATGATTGGCAGTGTATGTTGTTGTTTGGTGTGCGGCATGCTTTGGGAGGTTGAGGTACGGAACAAGGCGTCAAAGGTGCAAGCGGCCAGTCTTCACGGCGTCCGTCGTGCGTTTTATCGAAACGGTGGTGGGAAGTGAACATGATGACGCACCTACCACCTAAGGTGGGATCTCTTGGTGCTGCTTATTTCCTAACTCCGCAGTCTTACACTTTAACGCCACATCCCCTTTATCATCCTCTGCAGATTCTGTTCTTCTACCCTAGCATCGTAGTGTATATAGAACGAAGCCCGTCTCTATGCTCCGATGAATAGGCTAGTGAGAGAGAAACGAAAAAAAAAAAAAAAAAAAGGAAAAAAATGAAAAGTACGTTATCTCTGTAGGTTACATATTGTTGCGCTCTCACAAAGAAACGAAAACCTTCGAGGGTATCTCTTTCACTGTCAGTTATAATCCTCATGCACAATCATTGGCAATTGAAGATGGTAGATTGGAACCCATTAAGCTTGCATTATTAGGGTATTCGTTCAAGCAATCATCTTTGCTCTACTCTCAAATCATTATGTCTCAACATCAAGGAGAGATGCTCCTATGTGGTATCATCCTTCTCATCATCAAGCACGCTCCATAAACACCCTGCATATAGAAAAAAAAACACTTAAACCGATACGCCGAACGTCCGCTTCCACATCGTCCTTACATTTTCTCGTACTCCTTGCCAGCGCTGCCGCTGACGCTGAGTTTCCTCTCGACATCTTCCGCCTGGGCGGCTGTGGCCAAGTGACCAGTGGGCAGCAAGTTGAGGTGATCCTCCTCGGCGTCAAGCTTACGGTATTGGAACCAGAACACGCAAGCAGCACAGAAGGAGATGACCGCCATGGAGCCATAGTTCCAGACGAGCAGAGGATCGGTGGAAAGAGGAACAAAGGCTTCGCCGATGGCAGAGGAAATGGCCGACATGAAGAGGGCAAAAGCCGCAACAAGGGAACGCATGTTCTTGGGCGCCTTGGTGAATCCATACTCAAGGGAGGTGATGGAAGTAAAGATCTCCGACAGAGCGATGAGGACGTATGCACCGGTCTGGGCCCAGACAATGATGGGAGACTTGCCCGCTTCGCATTCGGTGGCGTGGTTGCCACAAGGAGATGTCTTATAGATGTAGTGCTGGAGAACGCAAGCCCAGATCATGGCAAAAGATCCCACGAAGAAACCGGCTGTGATCTTCTTGAGAGGCGTAAACCTGATGCCACGCTTGCGAAGAGCTGGGTAGATGAGCAGATCGCAAACGGGAATCAAGATGATGAGGGCGAAGGGATCCAAGTTGGCCAAAACATCGTTAGGAACACCCTTGAGGGTCATGCTCGAGGCTTGGGCGGTCAAATTGTTGTTGATCTGGTTATAGGTGATCCAGTATAGCGGGAACCACAAGAAGACACTGCAAGCAGCCCAACCACGTGCGACTTCATCCACCCAAGCGTCATCAAAAATCATCCAGGCGGGCTTGTTGGCGCCGAGGTGAGACGGCCTGACATTCTGCCAGAAGGTGCCATCGTTCATATGCTTCCATGTGGCCATAGGGTTCAGATGCCAGCGACCCTTGGCGGCCATAAAGAATAAGCGCACGGCGGGACCAAGGACACTGCCTTCTGGGGCCTTGAGGGTATAATACTTGCGGCAGAAGAAGAGGACAGGAAAGGTTGTGCAGAACATGATGGTGGGGATGAGGAAGGAGAGGTAAAACCCGACATAACGTTCGGCGTAAGCCATGCTAAGCTGGCCAATCAATGCGCCCACGTTGATGAAGAGATAGAACCAGTTGTAGACACGGGCCGTGGTGGCAGCAGGATCCACAATAACGCGTTCGCCAGATGTGAGCGTCTTGATGTACATGCGCTCGGTAGGAATCTGCTCAGCAACGAGGGGAGAGATGTTGGGTTTGAAGCCACCAGTTCCGATACCCATGATGATCAGACCAACAATGAAAACACCAATGGCACTGTGAGGTTTATCTATGACAGCGGGAGCGGCCGACGCAGTGAGGATGATATGTCCAATGAGCGCGATGATGACCGAGTACACGATGGTCTTGTAGCGACCGAGGTAAGTATCGGCAATCCAGGCACCGAACAGAGGAATGACGTAAATCCAGAACTGATTGAAGGTGGTGAGACCGGTAGAGGTCTGTTGACCGAGACCCAAAGCACCGGGCTGGGCTTCTTCGCTGCCTGGGTCAAGGGCTCTGCCGGTGCTGGTTCCAGGATTCTTCTTCATGATGAAGTTGGTAAACACCTGCGTTGTTCCATAGTAGGACATGCGCTCGACAAGTTCGACGAAGGCAATGGTGTAAACCTTCCATGGGATGGTTTCGGGCACACGGCGAAGGGTGAGCAATTCTTCCTCGGTGGGAAGGTTGTCGCCTTCAAGATAAGAAGCTTGTATAGTGCCTTTTCCCTCATAAACTGGGGGAGGCTCTATGGTATGCTCGGCGTTGGACAGCTTGCGCTGTGGATCGCCGGACCCGATGGTGAGAGCCGGGTCGTGTCTCACGCCAATGGCCTGAGAGAAGCTGTTAGGTGAGGTTCAGTGAAAGCAAAAGCAAAGCAGCACATACAGCGTCGGTGATATCTCCAGGCATGATGGGGCACGCGACTGGTTGGGGGGGTGGGGGCGGTTGGTATTGACGACGTCCGCTTGAGAGGGGTGAACTGGGGGGAGAGTGTCGAGAGAAACGGCTGCGGGTTGGAGGAAGAGAGAAAGAGACGGTTGGGCCGTGGGGGGAATGAGGTTAATATAGGAGAGTTGGCGGCGGGGAGAGCATGCCAGAAGACGTGACAAGTCAAGGGCAGCTTAAGGACGGTCGCGAGCCTTGTTTGTGGATGGCCAATGCTCTTTGTGTGCTATCGGGGGGTCGCAGTGAATGGAGACCATGAAGAGCTATCTGGAGGCAAATGATACCGGTTCGGGCAGGAGACAATATCTGGCGCAGAGCGAGCGGGAGTTCCAGCCACTCTGACGGATTTGGCCTTCGTTAGGGCCATTGGCTGGACCATCATTGATGGTGAATTAACATGGTGCAAGCCTATTTCACCCCCGATCCTTGCCCCTCCGTTCGTTCCTATGCTGACATAATCCGGGGTACTATCGAGATTGGTCTTAGCTTGGATGGTCCAGACCACAACAGCGGTGCAAGCAATGCCACCACTGTCAACCGAGATCCATCCCAGATTAACCAGCGGGGGGGGGCACTCGAACCGTACCGACAGTCCAACCGCGTCGCGTGCATTACAACATTGGGCCAATCATCAGTTCCTCTTCCCAATTATCACGGTAGTTTTGAGGCTCAGAGTGCATCTTAGCTATTCCATGGCCTACCCGTCAGTAGGATCTATCTCTTATAGAACGTCTCAGATGAAATGCAATATCAGTCGTCAGCACCGAGGGTCTCTTTTCGAGGTCTACAAGTGGAAACGGATTTTTTCATGTAGATATCGGTCACACCGCACGTAAGAAACCGGTGCTTTGGAAATGTTATGGCGCCATTGTCCTATGGCGCTTTGTCTGGACTTTCCAATGAATTTTACTAACGTTCAACCTCCAACAATCCTCTTAAATCCTTCATTATTTTAGTTTAGAGTCCGTCTGATTTGACATCCCCAGACAGTTCTTAAGAGCGACCTAGGAACAAGAGTTGATCAAGCCTGCTTGGGATACTGGGCAGACCTGAACCAGGATTTATCCGTCTTCTTTCGCCAAGTCCCCAAGAAACGGGCCATCACCAAGACCCTCCAAGCCCTCTCTTCGCATTCTTGCCGTTATTGCCATGTTCTAGGCTGAGTCTTGTTCTAACGACCTCGCCTCAAATTGATTCCCAAAGGAGATAGAGGCGCGCAGGTCGAGTCTCGAGATGTCAACCTGAGGGGTTGCGACACTGTACACACGCGACACTTAGGTGAGGTCGCAACAAGGATGGAAACGATAAGAGGGTTCTACGCCGCTTCTACGCCGCTCGAATAAGAATGGATCTTGTGCCTAGACGTTGGCGAGCACACCCACAGCACCACAAGTCGGAGGTCGCCACTGACACTGACACATGAAAGACGGCAGCACAAACCCGAACAGCGTTCCATTCACTGTGCACGGCGCACTGCGCATGTTCCTCGCGACTCACCGACGTGCCATCTACTTGGTCTTGCCCATGCTTGACAATCATCAACATAGCGAGAGGGCACGTCCCACGTTCCGCTCGCCTCTTCATATGCTGATAGGGCACCCCCCTCCCCCCCCCTTCCCCCCTCCCCCCTCCCTCCCCGCCTCTTCGCCGCTATCCAGAGTTCAAACAATCTCCGCTAGTCCACACATAACCTGTCGCCACTTGTATGTTCTGGGAAGGTCCGTGAATAGAGTCAGCATTGTTCCCGGGACTCGGGTTCAACGACGAGTAGTCAATTTCAGGGTCCCATCAATCATGAACCAGCAAAAGATAAGGAAATATTGGAATATCGGTAAATGGGACAGTGCGATACCCTGGCCATTATTATGCTATTTTATGATCGTCAGCAATGTGCAACATGCATCTCTCGATTCTGCGCAGAAAAATATTTATAAACAACGTCAGTATGAGAGGGTGATGGGTGGCCCGACATGTCTATCACGACAACAACCGCGCACCTCTCATTGATCGCTTCCTTATCCCCCCCAGAGTGGAGTCTCTCCTTATCCCCCAGGATGAACTACTGCCCGGATATGGCAATTTCAATTTTCAAAATTGCATCTGGAGCGCAACAACTACCTTCCCTGCAAACCTCCAAGAAACCGCAAATGCAGGGCTTCCTTTGTATTCAACCAACCAACCAACCAAGAACACCAGACTCTAGGGCAAGACTCAGGTTCATTCCGAACCGAGTAAGGCTGGATTCCTACAGCCATTCACAGCATTTCAATTTCTTGATTTCGTAAGGGGTTTCTTATTATCATTTGGTGTTGTGCCGAGCCTGGCCATCTCGATATCCGATGCTATGCGCAAAATATGTCAATATCCTGGGGTCCCCGTCTGAAACACTTGTGATTTAAGTCCATCCTTCGCGATAAGGCGCCCTAAACCTTATGGATACTCCCCGGACTGCGTTCAGACGTTTAAATTAGACTTTAAGCTAAGTTGGTTCTATCTTGTCTTCCGTGGGCTCCTTGCTAGGCTCCTTGGCTCACCGATGTCGCTTCCATATGCATGCTCCCGAGATAGTCTAACAGTGGCATGTTCAAACCTCCCTCCAGTCCCGCAACGCAATCGCCGCTTGTTCCATGTCGTCGGCGAACGTATCGAGTTTCATCTGGTGGGAATCTACCTATATCTTTTTTTGCGCGTTTAGTACCGCATGGCATATACTTCGTTGCATTGAAATCAGATGACTTGCTCTATTCATTCTCTCCCGGACACGGCGGCGCCAAACGGCAACATATTGCCGAAATCAGTAACGAGTTTCCTGAAGTCTGTTTGTCTTAGTAGACTACGGTATGAGCAATGTTACTGCGGGCCGCAGAGGGATTAGGTACAAGGGTAGGTGTTGTACATTTAGGTGATGTCCTGTGAAGAGTAAGTCCTAATATTTTCTTTTTCGATTACTTTCCTTTATTGAGGTACTGTGCGCCTTTAAAGTCCCAGATAGGTGGGCACCGAGCCGCCCCGTACATATGTCCAGCCTCGAGCCCTCAAGTTCGTTCTTCCTTTTCAATTTTTCAAACCTCGCCGTCATCCCCTTCCTGAAACCGTGACATATTGCACAGTAACTGACAACCAGTCCCACAAACCATGCCACAGGACCTCTCTGTACCACATCGACCCTGACCCCACATCTCTGGATCCGATGGACAAACCCAGTGAATCTGCCCGTCTGACCCGAGGGAATCTTTCCAAGATTCACATACGTTTACCATCACACTAAGCGCTAACCGGATTAGGAACTGTCTTGAAGCATCCCTCTTCCCACCACAACGGGACGCTTGATCCATATCCTGGACATCACGGGACGAATGTGTGGACTGGGTACATGTAGTGAACAGTTGTGCAAAACCTTCTTGCGACCTCTTATTTTGCATCCGCTAAGAGCTCATGTGCAATGCTATGTCCCTCCGAAACGGTAATGTACAGTGCCAGGAAAGGCATTGAGTCGACTTTCTCTTCCCCTACTTCATTTGGACCAAATGTTCCAATCTTGTCTTTGTTATTGGGGTAGTTAGAAAGAGTTTCGTATGAATTGATTATTAAGCGGGGACTAATAGACAATACCTTTCTATCCTCCATCCCTGACCTCCGAACAAGTTCTACGAGCTTCCACCATAACCCTATCTACCCACCTTAAGAACAAAAAATAAAAATCGTTCCTCTTATAAAGTAGCCACCTTTTCCATAAAACAGAGAGTATTTAATAGGGGTCCCAGGAACACCAAAATTGTGATTTGACCCATACTGCCATATGGGGGTTCCTTTCCGTATTATCTTGTTCTCCGGAATGAGCTGATTACGAGAATCACATCCATTACTGGAGTATGACATTGTGTCGTCTCTAGAGGGTCTTTTGAATTCTCAACCCCTCATGAAGCCGGAGTGGCCGTTTTCACCATGCCAAGCCAAGAATGGAAGCATCAAAAACAGAGGAATTTTCTTTAAAACCACCCCGACGTACGATTTAAAGGACGGTCATACTTGCTATCCCGGTTTGAGAGTACGATAGGACACCTATGTGCTTGGGCCGCTCGGAGAGCGTGACGATGTATCGCCGCGACGAGGGGCATGGGAGAATCCCGAATTCTAGGCGCTTCCTGGAGGAAACTTGTTAAGGCCAACACTGGTGACTAGAGTATAAGAGTTGAATGTCTTCCCAAGGCATGTATATCTAGGCTGGGAATCAAATGGAGAGGGTTTTAAAATGGCGTGGTGCTCACAACCGCGTACGAACAAGACCACAGGCAACCTTACAATTCTATACCGAGGCTAGGAGAGTTGGGGTCATAGGGACACCGAAGGGAAGGCTTAGCAAGGGGGAGTAACATGAGCTTGGTTAGTAGAGGCTAGGGTAGGTAGTTGCGCGGCGTCAACCTACCTTAAGACCTTCCCCTGCAAGACACGGTCGGCCCATCATCACCGAGAGGGTTATGGATAAGGCGAAGCAGCCTGCTGGGCCCGAAAGAAACTATGGGCTGTGGTAATATAATGGCAGTGATGGAGGACTCCAAGGCACTCACTCTATGCTATTTGCGCACGCGTAGAGAGGACCCTTGGTAGACTCGCATACTCCTTGCGTGGAGACAGCTCTTTATAAGTGTAGTGAAGGGCTGATGGCAACTGCACGTGGTGGGAGATGCATTGGGAGGAGAATCACACCCCTCGTTAACAACATTGTTTATATAGCCCGAAAGGACGGATGCCCGTGTCGGTCTATCACAAGCGTGGATGGCAGTGCCATTGCGATAGGCTTAAGGAGCAAATCAGGTACACACAAGTAGTGGGCTTTCTGGACACAACAAGCTCATTATGAAACATCTGCCCGGGGAAGGGAAACCTGTAGGAAGGAGACTTGGGTATGCAAGTCACTTCCGATCCTGACTGTATGTTATATCTTTATAGCTCCATAATATATATGTATCCTGGGATCCCCCAAGGATCTACCCTCTCCCCAATGCTTTTACTGTTCTTTATTGCTGATCTGCTCGAGGAGTTTAAGGCTGTTATCCCCGAGGTCACTGGATTCAAATTTGTAGATGATACCATCCTTATTACCTGGGGTAACACAGCTGCGGAAAACTGCAAAAGGCTTACTAAAGCCCATGAGAAGGGTATAGCATGAGCAAAACAGTTTGGGGCCAGATTGGCGCCAGAAAATACCAGTTAATACCTTTCATGAAACAGCGCAAAGTTACTGAAGACTTGAAAGTTTACTGTCCAAATCAATGGCCAAAACGCCGAGCTCGTCTCCCCTCTCCGGGTCTTAGGGATATGGTTAGATTTGTCCCGATCGTGGAAGAGCCATATAGAACAAGCAGCGGCTAAGGCAAGCCGCTGCATTTAAGTCTATGACTCGTCTATGCGCTTCTATATGTGACCCGTCAGTGCGGTGCTCAAAGCTACTATATTCAGCAGCCGTGAGGCCGATCATAACCTATGGCGCACAAGTCTAGGCTGTTCAAGCGGACGGTTCAGCAACCACCCTATCTAAACTGCCCAGCTGCGGATAATCCAAAATAAATGCCATAGAAAGGTGCTTGGGGCACACAAGAGAACCCCTACAGCAGCGATAGAGAAGGAAAGTGAGACGATGTCAATCGATCTATACCAGAAATCACTGGTAATAAAAAGGGCAGCAGTGACTGCAAACCACCCTGTCACAAAGGAAATCAAGGAGATATCGAAAAGATTTGGGTAGCAGCTAGAGCCTAGAGGAATTGGAAAGAGATGTCCTACCCGCCAGATTGAACAACCCCCCAGTGGAATCGATCAGCTTCGGTCCAGAGCATAAGAGGCAGTTGAAAAATATGAAGTTGTAAAAAGAGCTGGCTCTAGGCCAAGGCAAGGCAGAACCGTCCAGGGCTACCGCAATCACGTTGCCATCGACAAGGCAGTTATGGCGACATGGAAAGAAAGGTGGCAGCAGGAAGCCAATAAAGCTGACCGGAATGCAGCCACCAGGTCGGGATGATGGGAAAACCAACCGCTTCACTTCTATGACGGTCTTTCTAAACATGAAGCAACTGCTGTCTTTCTACTTCGTACTGAAGTTCTTGAGCTAAATGACTGGCTGGCAAGGATTGGAGTTCCGGGAATCACCCCAGGCTGTCCATGCGGGACTGGACGGCAAACACTGCAACATATCCTGGCGCCCCAACTATATCCAAGCCTGTGCAAATCTTCTTTTAAAGACCAGAACTCCAGAGCTTTCGGAGATGTTGAAGGAGAGAAGAATGGCAAGAGCAGCTGTACAATGGCTCCTAGAAACAAACACTCTGGAACACTTCCAAGTTGCAAGGGCTATTGCAAAAGAGAATACAGGGGACTGAGTCCCCTTCCAACTAACCCAGGCCGTGTCATAATAACCTCTCTGTTGCCTGAGCAGCGGCACTGGCAGATAGGGAACAACAACTAGTAGCTGGTGAAACAACTCACCATAGCTATATTAGAATATTTTAGGGTGAGGAAAAAGCAAAGATTTTGTAACTTTATAGGGAGATTCCTCTAGTACCGGGTTTATTTGCTCTAAGCATTGATATTACGTATTCATAGACACGATTTGGAACCAGGTAGCATGTTAGATTGAAATACTATTATTATTATAAAGAGGTCCTGCCTTTCACGTAAAACACTAACACCCTAAAACTGATCACCGAAATTGTTCTGGTCCCTTCTCTAAAAAATACTTATTCCCTTTACGGCAAATAACTATAAAACAGCTTTTATAAAGGGAATTCGCATCCTACAGCCGGCGGTAAACGGCACGGGTTGCGTTTACTCGGAAAGGCATGACTGTACTCGAAGGTTTAAACTTCAACATCTAAAAGGGCGTTTAGAACTAGAGAAACAAACAGGTGCAAGCAAGCCGAACCTCCCTCAGTAAGCTCCTACACTCGCGGCAAGGATTCAGACTACCTGCATCTTGAATGCACCTTCACGTATACTGCTTCCCAATGTCCCTGATTTCAAAAATACTCGCCTTCAACCTCCCCATTGTCCTCCCCAACATTCCCCCACAGGCCTCCCTCCTCCATCTTCCTCAGCTTTTCATTCTCTCCCGGCCCATAAAGCACAGTCAGACCATTCAGACACACAGGGCACAATTAGAATGTCCTCGCTCCACCCTCCCGGAAAAAAGGAATCCTTCATAATCCAAACACGCATGTCTAATGTTGCAGAAATACAATTTTGAGAGAAAAGGTAGTCCTTGTTCCGTAGCGCAACAACCAAGTCAACGAACTTGCTGCTTTAGGCAATTTTTCTGGAGTTACACTGGATAGTTAGGGTGGCGGAGAACGGGTGGTTGGGAACAGGTGGTGGAGAGGGGAGGAGGGGAAGGGATTGTATGGGTATGGGAGGAATAATAGGGTGTTAGCCAGGAGGTGCATTGGGAAGGTGCTTTCGTCATATGTCTGGGACTGAAGGGGAGTTTTCTCTGGAAGGGCAGGCGGGCTGGGGTTTGAAGGTGATGAACGGAGGGGATATTGTGGATTATACGAGAACATCTATAGATGGAAGAAATGGTATTAACAGAAATGCTGGGCCCCAAGAGTTGGGAGATAATACCACAGCAGCGCACTTACGACGAGGGGGATACCCTTTCTTTTAGACGCTTTAAGTGAAGTACAGTACTAATCCTTTCCTAGGCAAAAAAGATCATAAGATGGTCTTCTCGATTGGGTTCTTTAGTGAGGTAAGTTAGATTTCGATGCTCTACTGGCCTCATTACGATTAAGGGGGCAGGCTTAGCTCTGAAGGAACCAAGGAGTTTGACATTTCGAGGACAGTGAGTAAGTACAGTCGTCTACCATTTGATAGGTCGCCCTGCCTTGGATTGAATCTAGCATAGAGTTACCTTTTGTACGTTTAATTTTCCTAAAGTTTCCTCTAGGGTAATCAGAATATGTGCTTATTCAGGACCCTTCAAGATACCATAGGCTTAATTTATTTGTTCATCATGTTTATTTATTATTAACCTTTTTTATCTCACTACATAAAACTGGACAACTCCGAATAAAGTCAGGCGATTTGGAGAAGGGAATTGAATCCAGTGGAACGATTAGTTGCCCACTTTGTACACCGCACTTAATTCACTCCTAATGTTTTCATTGCTTAGCTGTAGGTCTGTGCTGCGAAATAGAATTCAAAGTAATGTTGATCTGCTGAGGAATTTTGGGATTCAGGCATTGTATATTAAAAGTGGCTTCTTTTAAAGACAGGCACTACAGAGCTCCTAGAGATGTTGAAGGAGAAGGGAACAGCAAGAGCAGCTGCGCAATGGCTCCTAGAAACAAACATTCTGGAAAACTTCCAAGTTGCAAGGACTATTACAAAAGAGAATATAGGGGACTGGGCCCCCTTCCAACTAACCCGGGCAGTGTCATAATAACCTCTCTGTTGCCTGAGCGGCAGCACTGGCAGATGGGGAACAGCGTCTAGTAGTTGGTGAAATAACTCACCATAGCTATATTAGAATGGTGTAGGTGGAGGAAAAGGCAAAGATTTTGGACGTTGGAGGGAGACTCCTCTGATGTCGGGTTTACTTTGCTCTACGCATTGATATTACGTGTTCATAGACCCGATTGGGAACCAGGTAGCACGTTAAATTGAATTATAATAATATTATTAAAAGTGGGGAAAGGTAGCGT
>ML994007.1:0-65607 GCA_010093945.1 Delitschia confertaspora ATCC 74209 | reverse complement strand
CTTTATTGGCTTCCCGCTGCCACCTCTCTTTCCATGCCGCCGACACTGCCTTGTCGATGGCTATATGTTTGCGGTAGCCCTGGACTGTTCTGCCTTGCTTTGAAGATCTTAATTTACTGGTGTGTTCTGGCGGCCTGGTGGATACTGAAAAGCTGAAAGTTAAACCTTTGACCACCCATAGTGGGAGTCTAATATGCATTCTGAAACATAAGAATAAGATGGGGAGGTAAAAAGACAGGGAAATTTATCTGATTTAACTGGCACGTTTGGCGGCAAATGAACGTTAAAAAACCTAAGGCTAGTCCCAAATGTAGTTTTCAAGACTGTAGGCTTTAGGAGGGGGATAACAAGTGCCTATGCGATTCAGAAGGGCGAAATAAGAGAGGCAAAGCCCTATGGCAGGAGATCTCTATTTTCCGGCTTGAGATTTAGGAAATAAGAATAGGAAAGGGGCTGCAACCCATTTTTTTTCTGTTACCATGCTGGTGGACGAGAAGGAGACTATAAATTTCAGATGGAAAGTTGAATAGAGGCTGGGAGGGCAACTTGGAAGTTGATGATTCAATGTGAATGGAAGTCTGCCTCTGGTCTAACAACCGAGAGTTTGGGAATAGGAGAAGGTGGTGAAAATGTGATCCTCCTACTACCACGTCTGCTGAAGATTTCTGATTCAAAATTTTGGATTACCTAATGGGAAAGGGAATGTGAAAGGAACTGGAAAAGCGAAGATTCAAAAATCGGTTTCCTCCGTAACCATGTTGGCAGCTAGGACATCAATATTGGTTAGAGCATGATATTATGCACTGGGAATTAAGCTGCTGAAATCTTAGTCTAAGGCGGATCGGCAGTCTCTGATCTTTGAAATCTGGAATAAAAATGGAAATGTCAAATATCGAAGTTGGCATCCGTTCGTATTTGGATTGGCGGCAACCAAAGCCTTGAAAATCAGGCTTATGATGGAGTAGCACATTAGTAATATCAAAAACCTGTAATGAAAATGGGGAAATTTAAAAAAAGATTACTTCTGTTTATGTCTGGACCTGCGAGATCAAAGTATGAAAATCAAAACTTTTATGAAGAGGAGTCTAGTGTTTAGGTTCTTGAATGCAGAATGGGGCCGTGAATAAGGATGATTAGTTCTACCTATCGTTTGGAGCAGGAAGACTAAAAACTGAAACTGCTGGGTACATGAAACAGGGAACCTCTGGATCTAGACTTTAAAAGAGGGCATAGAGATTTGGAAAACATACTTGCTTTTCCTGGTATGACTGTAGCTAGAAAAGTACAAATATCTAAGCTGATCTTGTATGGGGTGAGAGTCGAAACACTATAATGTCTGTCATATTCGCATCATGGCAAAAGAAAAGAATAGGCTGGACGACTAGAATATAAAGTTGCTAAGGGCTGCGAACTTACGAACTGTGAAATCAGGAGTCAAAAACATAACCTGTTCATTTTATGTTTAGACTGAAGACTGAAAACCTACAAATCAAAAACTAATAATTACTGGCCGGATTAGCTAATACAGGGAGCTAAATGAATAGCATAAGAGCTAGGTTTTATAAATGCCAAACATATACGGTCGCTTAAATTGGTATTTAGATAGATATGTCGCCGAGTGGGTACATATATATACTGTACAATCGAAGATAGTGAATATAGCAACATACAACAACGGGCTAAGGAAACGAGGAGAAGAACAAGAAGAAGAAAAGAAAGAAGTGAACCACCAACGCCAGACTAAAAGTGAATACCGCCCCTCACTAATTAGTATAGGCGTCAGATCAGTCTAAAATGGTATCCTGGCCGTAAATCATTCCTCAAGGACATAAGAACGCATAGTTACTCATAGCTCATCAGCAAGTCGTCAAAGTCGTTAACAACTCAAAGTTGATCGTTCATCCATCCCCTCAACTAACAACCTCGCCACCAACCGATCGAAAAACCACCCCATATCTCGCTCCTTCCCATCACCCTGAACCTCAATCCTGCTCTTCTCGCCCAAATACCCGCTCCTCCTAGCTTTCCCCATCGTCTCGCGCACTGAGTCAATAAACTTGTCTTCCGGGCTCACAATCGGAGATGAAGAGGAGAAGGAGGAGGAAGTAGAGGTACAGAAGGATGAGGAAGAACAAGAACAAGAAGAAGAAGAAGGCAACCCGTCCCTCAACCTAGAATGGCACCCACCAAAACACGCCCGATAAAAGCTAACCAGCGCATCCACGCCCTGCTCATCCAACATCCTCGCTCCCGCCGTTTCCCTCTCAGTCTCCTGACTATAAGCCGCATGATATGGCACCTTAGCCGCATGATATTGCACGCTCTCCACTGCCATCAACACCGCCACCAGCGTCGCCAACCCCACACTCCAGTCATCACACTTCCTTTCCAGACACAGCCGCTCGAGTCCAGAGAGTGTGTCTTGCATCAACTCTATTGCCAGTCGGGGCATCACAGCGCCAAACTGTGCTCTGATGAAACACGGCGTCGGTATAGTGGTCTCGCAGTCGAAGACGGGGGAGTTGAGCATGGAGGTTCGGACGAGGCGCATGAGCATGGGACCAGAGGAGGGGGCGGGCAGAGTAAGGTCGCCACCGATATGGACGAGGGCAAGGAGTTTGAGGGATTGGAGGAGGAGGCGCGCTGATGGAGTGGTAGAGGGTTGGAAGCGGTAGAGAATGTAGATTGCTTTGAGGAGGCTGAGCTGTGAGTTGTATAGTGGGAATGCTCGGAAATGCTCTCTAACGAGCAAGGAGAGGTGCGAATCTAGGGTGCTTTGAAGTGAATTTACAGCATCCGCCGTCAAAACAGCGGGTAAGACAGCGTGGTATTGCCCCTTGCCGGTAGGTGAGGCGGACGGGGGCCAGGGGTAAATTACATGCTGGTGTATGAGGCCACTCCGGTCGTGGTGGATTTGAAGCGGATGGACGGGAAGGTACAGACACGGTCCAAATCCGAAGCTGAGAGGGATTGTATGCGTAGTGTTCTCTAAAATCATGTAGTTATTGTCCCCAAGGAACAGTGAGAGTGAGCGGGATGTAGGATGCCATCCTAACCTCTCAGAGAGAAAGATTTTAGAAAGATCCGCCATCAGCCTATCACGGCATGGACTATGAACCAGGTCACCCTTATAGTGATCCAGACAGGCTTTGCAAGGGATTCCAGGGTCACATTTCTCTTTCCTTTTCCTACAGTTAGAACATGCTTTGATGACCCGCATTAATGCAGCATTCCTCCTCTGCTCCGGACTCAATCCCGTCTTTCGACCTCTCGGCCGCTTAGATCCGCCCGTGGTCCCTGATGGAACCAGTTTGCTGGTCGTTTGATTGAGTTGGTATTGCACCCATCCAAAACTATTCGATCTTGGCGAGAGGGAGGAAGGTAAGGGACTAGATGCGGTTCGAGGGTCACTTTTGGATCTGTTTCGGGGGCCCTTTAGACCGGAGAAGGAGGACGTCGAGTTAGGCGAGGCTGAAAGGAGGGGTGGAATGGCAAGCCATGATGAGGATGTTTGAGGGTAGCGATAGCTCTCATAACTAGGCTGAGGGATATTGATTGCTCTCGTATGGGTATCACTTGGTACTGGTTCGGAAGTAATAGGTTGATCGGACCATCCACTAATGTTATCGCAAGCTTGTGGCGAGATATTTTGAGGGGAGGTCGGGCTGATGAATGGATTGTAGGACTTAGCGTGGAATGTGTCACCGAGTCCAGTTAAGGACGACGTGTTCAGCGTCGTTAATGGAGACGGAGAGGGGCCTTGCCAGGCAAGAGTATAATCGGAAAAGGAACCACCCACAACAGAAGGCGGTGCTGACGGAGGTGCCGATAGAGCATCTGATACAATGCTCTCTGGTTGATGGTAGTCCAAGCCTCCCGTAAAACTTGCATCTTGAAAGAACGAATCATAGATTTCGTCGTTCCACATAACAAACTCGTCCTCCCAACTTTCCGGTGCGGGAAGGGCCCAGCGGGCATCTTTCAGGTTTCCATTATCGGTAGCCATGCGTTGAAGTTAGACAGTCTTGTCGGCTAAGGGTTAAGAGACAGTAGAATAAGAGTGAATAGGTGAAAACTTGATTGGTACCACTACAACAAGGCTGAGAAAGAAAGAGCGGGGAAACAGGAGACAGAAAGTACAGTACCACATTCCATGAAAGAGATTGGAGAGGGAAATATAGGAGGTTGTGACATCCGACGGAGAGAATATACATCGTGCGGCTGAATCTAGACAGTTCATTCATGACTTCGTTGCCTGCGGAGGCGGCCGATGTACAGCAGTCCTCGAATGGAATTAGTTCTGTATTATCATGTCCAAAACGTTAGTTCTGCGTTGGTGTAATCATTCCAAGGCTGAATCTACGAGAAAAGGTTATTGGCGTGTTGCCAGGCGCTGGAGCAGTGCTGAGGGGCGGTATGCATGTCTCATGGTCACAGGATGCGTTACTCTCAGGCGAACCTTGCCACGTACAGAAGACCTTCACCGGCAATGCCAGAGTACATATTGCTCAACACTCACCGGCGGTAACATGCTCGTCCCCACGTACCACGCTAGAGATGTCAATTGAGTTTGGACCGGATAATGAGAAGCTGCATACTGTAGATCCGGATTCTTACTACTTACCACCCCGGTAAGTAGCGCTTCGAGGCGGATTTCTAGAAGGAATAAAGAAAGATTCACCCCATGCTCGGTACCCCACGCATGCTCACAGCCCCAGAACATCGGTACAACTGTTCCGGTGGCAACCCTCACCAGGCTCGGTTTGATACTCACTCCCTCCTGTTTTCATTATACCTTGATCTTGAAGCAGAGTATTTAGTCACAAAAAGTAGACCGCTCTAATGCAGGCCTGACGCAGTGTAGTAGAGGAGCAAAAGGATCGTATTCACGATCCGGCGACCAGTCACAGACGGACATCTCGAGCGTGCCATGTGTTGTGCCAGCCCTGCCAACCCTGCCAGACGTCTGTTGTCCTTGAAGTGTCATCTGTCCGAGCAAAGGAACCATGTCTTCATACTCGATTGTGGAAGGCGGCGTACGATCCAGGTTCTCCTCCGCATTGTCTGGAGTAGTCGTGGCATGGCCACTGCCCATCTCATTCCGGAGAATCTTGACTTGAATCTTGAAAGTGTGCCAGAACTCATTTTCGGTGGGATCATTCCGGCCAGTATCATTCCTTTCATCCTCATTTTCACTGTCTGCTTCATGATTACGGGCAAGCTCAAGCAGGGTAGCAACGAAAGCTTCCTTGAGGTACGCAAAGGAGAAGTCCTTGGTAATGTCTGCAATGGGTTCGCATAATTCCTCTGGGAATTCGACATTTTTGCCCTGGAGCTTTTTTCGCCAGTATTCCGCTGCACTAGTCAGCCTCATTCTCGCCCTTCGGACGCCTCATCATTTAGGGTCTTACCGTATAGAGCACGCTCTCCCTACAATATATTAGCACAAAAAAAATTGAAGCAGCAAACTCATCTTACCTTACTCGGCATTGGAAACAAGTACTTTCGGTCGAAGCGACTGGGTCTCTTGGACAGGCCTGGGTCCAACCGATCCACTGACCTTGTTTCAGTACATTCCAGGCAGACAGTCAGTGAACCTACAGTGGTTGGTCGTAGCGACCATTAAGATTCCTATAACTCATTAGTTGGTGATCCTAAACCGTTCAAGCTGGGCGCTTACCGTCATTGTTCTCCAGACCATCAACTTCATTAAAGAAATAACTGCGAGTCGTACTTGTTACAATTGTGTCAATGTCCTCAAGAACAAGCATGCACGGTGTCATCTTTCGAGCTACAGTGAAAACATTTGAGATGTCGTAGCTGCTCGGTGCGGACTTGACATATAGTGTGACCACAGAAGGTTTTCGGTTGTATAGTGTATGCATCAAGGCTACCAAGAAGTCAATAAGATGCCACAAGGACAAGAACGTAATAACATGCCTTTCAGCGATACCGTTTTACCGTTCCCTACAGGACCATGGAAGATGAGACCGCGCTAATCCTTCACTTAGTGGGCATCATCGACGTAGACCGGGAACGTTAAGAAGTACCTTCCACGGAACTCCGTACTCTTCATAGATATCTTTGCCTTGGTATTGTTAGTCTGATTTTCGCCAGTGGAGAAGGAGACCGATACGTACTATCGAAGAACTTTCCGCTCACCTCCGTCAAGGCTTTCTTCATCTTGGGATCGAGAATAACATCATCCCACTTGGCCTTTTTCACTTGCTCCCATAGTTTGACACTCCTCCGCCAACCGTGGTCATAGACGTAGATGGCAGGTTGTTCTTCGCGGTTCTGGAGCAACCAGTTCCCGATTGCAAGAAGCAAGGCATCTGTGATCCTAGAATTGGCGACCGGCGTCTCGTATTCAATAGGCTCTTTCAGAATGAACTGAGTGCTTCCAACGGTGTACAAGATGAAATCCTGATTGTTCCACCTGTAGTGGTAGCGAGCAAAGTAGATGCCGTCAGCAAGCTGGCCGGGGCCGCCGCCTCGATGTGATGGCCCAATGAAGTTGCGCATGCGGAGAACAGGCTCAGTGTTTTTCTCAAGATCTGCTGTAGCAAAGCCCGCCCTAGCGAACTGCAAGAGGTTAACATTGTAAGCCGAGACCGCTGTCACAGTCAAATCAGGGTGTTGGTCCCTGAGCGTGCTCAAGAATTGAGTAAGGCCATCTACGACCTTTCCAGAGGTGAAATCAAGATACTTGTCGAAGAGTTTCGGTTCTGGTCCGCCTCCCACTGAGTAGAGGTCCTCAAACATGTCATAGGAAGACATGATGGAGTAGATGAAGATTCAGGAGTTTTGGTTCGACAAGAATGGCAAAGTGACTGAGAAGTGTGATAAAGGGATTGTTAGCGGCAAGTGCCTTTTAGGTACCACTATACAGGCGGGGAAAGGCCGTTCAGAGCCTATCTGTAAGCGAATATAGGCAACCGCGAAGCAGACGTGGGAGCTTAGTGACAGGCTTCGCCTTTAGCCTTGCCCCCTCAATCAAATTGTTGGAAGGAGTCGAAGCAAAATAGTGTATGGATTGGACATATCTAGCGGACTGAGAGGGGTTCTAGTGTCAGTGTGAGACAGATGTGAAACAGTTCCGGACGTCATCCAAAAGGCGGGATGCTCCTATACGGGAAGGAGTATATGTGCCTGCCTAGAGAAAGAAGTAACGATGGGGGGGATGTAACCGTTCATGGGCAGAACAGCCTCAAGTGACTCAACTTTAGGCCTAAGAGTCCACTCCATACTGGCTGAAGGATATCAAAGTGACGGGTCCTACGTCACTACAACTGAGAAATGTCCTCTTGTAACGAATTCCACCAAGGCTGGCACGAAAAGGTATTTCATGCGCGCAGCTCGCAGAAGCACATTGTGCAACTGAGCCGTCAGCCACGAAATACCGGGAATTGATCTAGGAACTCTAGGTTTTTGCCGGACGCGAGCTTCGGGGAATAAAAGTAGCTGGGGAAGCTTCTTTAATTCGATCCTCATATTCACACCTCCATCCCCTTCCTCTTGAGGCCTTTCTATCCAGCTCTATCATCTCTACCATCTTTGATGATGCTTTACCACCGTCACGTCCTGCACACGAGACCCTGCCAAAGCAGCCCTTGTCCTTACTGGCCAATCATACAAGGCTTATTCCGATGCCGGCACTAAACCGAAGCGGTTTCGTGATGGATTGATCGTTAACAGCAGGTTGAGTCGATACTACAAACCTTCGTTCCCCTATGCGCAGGATAAGGCTATCATCGGGACGGAAAGTAGAATAATAAGAAAATTAATATTTTCACTTACCTCTCTGCGCACTCACCATTTCATTCTCCCTTCTTTCCCAGTCATCATCGTCAACGAGTCATCCGTGCGATTTGCCCCTCCAGTTTACATATTTCACCCCACGTTGATCAACTTGATTTGACCAAATAACGACATAAAGACATAACGACAACCAACATGGCTCCAGGCGCAATTCAAAACAGCAGTGTGACTGCAACACACGGCAGCACTCTCAAGGCTACAGCTCGTCCATTCAATCCTACAGGCACTCCGGATCCTTCACGCTATCATGCATCTTCTACTGATGAAGCCATAACCGCAGAAGCCAAATTCGCTGCTCACAACTACCATCCTCTCCCCGTAGGTGCGTATTCGAGGTCCAGTCTCAAATAGGAAGCTTGTTATGCTAATCTATCTACAGTTTTCGCGCGAGCAAGCGGTGTCTCTGTATGGGACCCAGAAGGCAAACACTACCTCGACTTCCTCTCCGCCTACAGTGCCGTAAACCAAGGCCACTGCCACCCCGAGCTCATCAAAGCGCTCACCGAACAAGCTTCGAGACTTACCCTCAGCAGCCGTGCCTTCTACAATGATGTCTTCCCAAGATTCGCTGAGTTTGTGACCAAGACTTTCGGTTTTGACATGGTTCTACCTATGAATACGGGCGCAGAGGCTGTGGAGACGGCGGTCAAAATTGCGAGGAAGTGGGGATATAAGGTCAAGGGCATAGCGGAGAATGAGGCTTTGGTGTTCTGCGTGGAGGAGAACTTCCATGGACGCACTGTAAGTACATCTGTCCCTCGGAGGGGATTTGACGGTTGACGGTTGCTAATATGGTCCATGAGATAGTTCGCAGCCATCACCATGTCCACTGACCCCGAATCCCGCGAGAACTACGGCCCATACCTACCAAATATCGGTACCACGGATCCGATCACTAAAAAATCCATCCGGTACAACAACGTGGATGATCTACGCGAGGTACTGGAGCGCCATGGCAAGACTACGGCCGCTTTCCTAGTCGAACCTATTCAGGGAGAGGCTGGTATTGTCGTACCCGACGAGAACTACCTTAAGGAAGTCAAAGCGCTGTGTGAGAAGCACAACGTGCTTTTGATAGTCGATGAGATCCAAACTGGCATTGCCCGCACCGGCAAGATGCTCTGCCACGAGTGGAGTGGCATCAAGCCTGACCTGGTGCTCCTGGGAAAAGCAATCTCTGGCGGCATGTACCCCGTCTCCGCCGTCCTGGGCTCCAAGGATGTCATGCTTACCATTGAGCCCGGCACTCATGGATCTACATACGGGGGAAACCCATTGGGCTCTGCGGTGGCTATCCGAGCTCTGGAATTGATCCAGGAAGAGAATATGATTGAGCGTGCGGAGCAGCTGGGCCAGGTATTCCGTGAAGGCTTGAAGAAGATCGGCAATCCCATGATCAAGATTGTTCGTGGAAAGGGGCTGTTGAATGCTATTGTCATCGACGAGGATAAGACGAACGGACAGACTGCATGGGATTTGTGTATGCTGTTCAAAGAGAAGGGTCTTCTGGTGAGTACCCCTCAGTCCATCACCCTATAAACAGATTCAGATATATTAACACTTGGGGACAGGCCAAACCTACACACCAGAATATTATTCGTCTCGCACCACCCCTTGTAATCACCGAACAGCAGATCCAATCTGCCCTGGATATCATCCGCGAGGCGATGGAGGAACTGCCTCAGTTAAAGGGAGAGAAGAAGGACCAAGTCGTTCCCGCTAGCGAGCAAAATGTTCATATCGGAGTCGATGCCTAGATATGTCTCAGACAGTGTCCTCATTAGAAAGAAGTTCTTTATCATCCGCTAAGGCTAGGGAACGGAGTTCAGGGGGGGCGTTTTCTTTTTGCATCTACATGCATCTACACTGTATCCGGCATTGGGTATGTCTACCAAAGAAATGCCCAATAATGCCTAGGGAAAGATCATGGGAAGGTGGATATACCCGACATTGCATCCTGTTTTTTTTTTAAAAAAAATAGGTTATCTTATCAAATAATTATTTCGTGGTCCAAAGGCTTTACTGTTCTTTTAATGTTATGATCCCTTTGGTCGTCGCCTATCTCTCTGCTATGCGAATTCAACAAAGTCTTACATCATATCCCTTAATCGCTTTGAGTTTATCGAAAAACCCAGATAAGATCTGGAGTCCTCCTATCTGTAGAGAAATAGTGATCTATTCCTTTACCCTTCTCTAAGACCACAGATACATACTCCAAATCTGTACAGGATTAAACGGGAAAACCTCCGGGGCCACCACTCATACTATCCTCACTATCCTCCTCTATCTCCAACCCGACCTAACTATTACTCAGTGCCTCCTCTCACCTCCAATCATATAAAAGCTGTTACTTGGAATAGCCATAATTTAGTATCCGCTTCTTTCAGAACCTCTTAGAGCGTATTAGTTTGCCTTTCCTATTGAATAGATTCTAGGGAACGCCAAGTAGGTCCATATTTAACCATATTACCACCTATATCAAGAAACCGTTATGTTCGAATCCAACTATCGTAGGTGAGGTGGTTGCCTATTATTCAACTTTCTGCGCATCATCGGTAAAGCATGTCGGAGCCAACATATCCTCCGATATCAATAACATGGTTGCAGAACCAATTATATATCTCAGGGCCGAGAGAATTAGCCCGTAGCACTCCGTAGTGATCGTGAGACTTGCTTCGTACTTATTGCTCTCGCATCTTGAGTACGGATTCAACGCCGATTAAAGCCGCTCAGTAAGCACGGCACGTAGGTACGACACGTAGGTAAGCACGGCCTGTCGGCAGACATTCTTACATTATCAGTTTCGGACTCAGTTCAACGCATTTCAGTCCATGCTGGCACAAGAAAAGAACGCCCTTATGGAAGCCTAACGTGCGGTCGACATTCACAAACTCCTCCGAGCTTACGTGGGACGCAACAACTTGAATCATCCCTTCTTATGCTGGCAAATTTGTGACCATACGGGCTACTAGTTCGAATGGATTCAAACCCCTTGCGAGCCCCCAGTTTTACTCCCGCTGCCACCATATCCATATTTGAATATTTTTCTGCAATTACAGTAAGCTTTAGGTGCCTCAAGCGAGCCAGCCGATCCGGCATCGCGGGGAGATGGCCAGATATCGATTTTATAGTGTCCAGAGTTCATCGCTCCGCAAACTGAAAAGTGGCTCCCCCACAAAGCTTAAGATATTCGATCTCTGGGCATGAGATAGCTCCTACCTGGAGATCGAAATGAACTCCTGAGAACTTCCACATTTCTAACAGAAGGTGCATGTTCGTTTCATATTATTCTTGCAAGGGCGGGGGCTCGGGAGAAATCAAACTCCGATCTAAAAAGCTCTTTGACGTCGAGTTTTGGGTTTGCTATGACTGGAGCAGGCGGGCCACCTCGTTAAATCCGTGTATTACGAGTCCGAAATTGCTAGTCCATGAACCGGGGGGGGGGTCAGCTTTGAGGCGTTCTTCTACGGACTTCACCACTCCACGGTATATATACTGGCCGTCTGCCTATCTGGCTTGCTGTCTGCCTGTCTGACGTATCAAACGATGCCTTCGCTGCCTTTGCTGCCCAGACACTGCTAACAACATTCTCGATAAACGGCTTCTTGTCTTTTAATTACACAGAATGCCCTCCTCTTCTACCGATGAGAAAGGAGAGGACTGGCAAGCCGCTCAGGACCCTCAGCTGGCCGCCTCCGAGCCAAAACAATACGGACCCATCGTGGCCGAACCTTTAGAGACCGTGACGACCCAAAAAGTTCTGGAAACCGACGCCGAAAAACATAACAACCACGGCCACCACGGCAACCTCTCGCGATTGAACAGCGGTACTAGTGGTATCTCGACAATCAGCGAAGACCTCTCCGACGCGAAGAGCAGCGCCAGTGCAAAGAAAAAATGGTACAAGAAGGTGAATCCGCTGCGATGGGGAAAGAAACCACCGGTGCCGGATTCGAGGGAGGTGAGCCCGGAATGGAAGGCTGGGTTCTTGAGCAGAGTTACGTTTCATTGGATGGGGCCGATTATGACGGTAAGAAGCATATCCATTGTATTGGTGTTGCTTATCGCTAACCTTATTCGCTGTAGGTTGGATACAAACGCCCTCTTGAGCATAACGACCTATGGACCGTCAATCCCGACCGCAGCGCCGATGTCCTCGTCGAAAAACTACAAGATTCGTTTAAGAAGAGGAGAGCGCGCGGCGCCAAAAGACCGCTTCTTGGAGCTCTATACGAAACTTTCAAGGTCGAATTCATCGTTGGTGGTTTATGTCAACTTTTGGCCAGCATCATCCAGTCTGTCGCACCCTACGTCTTGCGCTACCTAATCAACTTCTCGTTGCAAGCATACATCGCTCAGCGCACTGGGGGCCCGGCACCACATATTGGAAATGGAATTGGCTTGGTCATTGGAATTACCGCAATGCAATTTACACAGAGCATGGCTACCAATCATTTCATGTACCGGGGTATGATGGTGGGTGGACAATCAAGAGCAGTTTTAATAGCGGTTATCTTCGACAAAGCTATGAAGCTCTCTGGTAGAGCCAAAGCGGGCGGAAAAGCATTGGGTGATCAGCCTACAACACCTGAAGCACCTCCGCCGGAAATCAAACCAGGTTCCGAAGAAGAGAAGAAATGGTATAAGAAACAGCTGAAGAGGAAACAAAAGGAAACGAAGAAGCCTGCAGGAAAAGAAGGCGTATCTGGAGATGGTCAAGGCTGGGGTAACGGCAGGATCATCAATCTGATGTCCACGGATACATATCGTATCGATCAAGCCTCCGGTTTTTTCCACATGATCTGGACGTCTCCTATCGCCATCCTCATCACTGTAGCCCTCCTCCTGGTTAATTTGACCTATAGCGCTCTCTCCGGTCTTGGTCTCCTCATCATCACTTTTCCTATATTAGGACGCACAGTCCGGTCCTTATTCCGGAGGAGAATGGCCATCAACAAAGTTACTGATCAGCGTGTCAGTCTGACACAGGAAATCCTGCAGGCAGTCCGCTTCGTCAAGTACTTTGCTTGGGAGATGTCCTTCCTAGAGCGCATTGATACGATCCGGAGGAAGGAGATCAGAAGTGTGCAAGTTTTGCTTTCAATTCGAAACGGGATTATGGCTGTGGGCATGTCGATGCCTGTTTTTGCTTCTATGTTGTCATTCATCACATACTCACTATCTAACCATACGCTCAATCCAGCGCCGATATTTTCCTCTTTGGCCTTGTTTAATTCTCTTCGACTTCCGCTAAACTTTCTCCCTCTGGTTATCGGTCAAATCATCGATGCAAATGCTTCGGTGGAGCGTATCGAGGAGTTTTTGATGGCAGAAGAAGCCGAGGAGGATGCTGAGTGGGATTTCAACAACAAGGATGCCGTGGTTCTCAAGAACGCCAGTTTCACCTGGGAGCGGACTGTAACTCAGGATGAAGATGCGCCGGTGAAGGTTGACGGCGTAGGCAAGAAACCCTCTGGAAAAGAGAAAAGTAAGAAGCAGAAGAAGCAGGATAAGAAAGCTACAGCTCAGGCCCAGGCGGAGAAGGACGCTGAACCAAGCAAAGAAATACTGCCAGAAGAAGAGGAGCATCCGTTTGAGATGAAGAATCTTGATATCACGATAGGCCGGAAAGAGTTGGTTGCTGTTATCGGAACTGTCGGATCAGGAAAGACGTCATTGCTCGCAGCTTTGGCTGGTGATATGCGAAAAACCAATGGCGAGGTCATGATTGGCGCATCTCGAGCCTTCTGTCCTCAATATGCTTGGATCCAGAATGCTACTGTGAAAGACAATATCGTTTTTGGGAAAGAGTTTAAGCGGGGATGGTATGAGAGCGTTATCGATGCCTGTGCCTTGCGTGCGGATTTGGAAATGTTGCCAAACGGTGATCAGACTGAAATCGGTGAGCGTGGAATCACGGTTTCTGGAGGCCAAAAACAGCGTCTCAACATTGCTCGGGCGATTTACTTCGATGCGGATATTGTGATAATGGACGATCCTTTGTCGGCTGTTGACGCACATGTTGGACGTCACATAATGGATAATGCCATCTGTGGGCTGTTGAAAGACAAATGCCGTATTCTAGCAACGCATCAGCTTCATGTGCTCAATCGTTGTGACAGGATTATCTGGGTTGAAGGCGGCCATGTTCAGGCTGTCGATACCTTTGACAATCTCATGTCCAACAACGAGGATTTCCAGAAGTTGATGGCCTCCACTGCGAGCGAGGAGAAGGAGGAAAAGAAAGAGCGTGCGGATGATGAAGATGAGATTGAGGATGAGAAGAAGGATGCAAAGAAGAAGCGGAAACAGAAGAAGGGGGCAGCGTTGATGCAAGAAGAGGAAAGGGCTGTTAAGAGCGTGTCTTGGGGAGTTTGGATTGCGTACATTAGGGCTGGAGGCGGGCTTTGGGTCGCGCCTTTAGTGTTGCTATTGCTCATTGCATCTCAGGGAGCAAATATCGTTACTAGCTTGTGGCTTTCTTGGTGGACGTCGGACAAGTTTGGTTTCTCACAAGGTGTATACGTAAGTTATCTCCATGCTTGGTCCTATTTCATGTACTAACTTCACCAGATCGGTGTATACAGCGGACTAGGTGTCGCCCAAGCCCTGCTCATGTTCGCCTTCTCCGTTGCTGTCTCCGTCTGTGGAACTGAAGCCGGCAAAGTCATGCTCCATCGCGCCATCAACCGCGTTCTCCGAGCTCCAATGTACTTCTTCGACACCACGCCCTTAGGCCGTATCACCAACCGCTTCTCCAAAGACATCGATGTCATGGACAATACGCTTACCGACGCCATTCGCATGTACTTCATGACACTCGCCATGATCATCTCCGTCTTCATCCTCATTATCGTTTACTTCCACTACTTCGCCATCGCTCTCGGTCCCCTCTTCCTTGTATTCATCTTCTCGGCGGCATATTACAGGGCATCTGCTCGAGAGGTCAAGAGGCACGAGTCCGTTCTTCGCAGCACCGTTTTCGCCAAATTCAGCGAGGCTGTCACAGGAACAGCCACTATCCGGGCATATGGACTCCAAAACCAGTTTTCGCGCTACGTCCGTGATGCCATCGACGACATGGACAGTGCATACTACCTCACCTTTGCCAACCAACGCTGGCTCAGTGTCCGTCTCGACGTCATCGGCATTCTCCTCGTCTTCACCACCGGCATCCTGGTTGTCACATCCCGTTTCTCCGTCAATCCCAGCATCGGCGGTCTCGTCCTCTCCTACATTCTTACCATCGTGCAGATGATCCAGTTCACCGTGCGCCAGCTCGCAGAAGTCGAAAACAACATGAACGCCACCGAGCGCATCCACCACTACGGCACGCAGCTCGACGAAGAACCGCCACTGCATCTGGGAGACGTGCGGTCTACGTGGCCGGAGCAGGGTGAAATTGTGTTTGATAATGTGCAGATGCGATATCGAGCCGGGCTGCCGCTGGTGCTGCAAGGGTTTGATATGCATGTTGCGGCAGGTGAGCGCATTGGCATTGTCGGTCGCACCGGCGCAGGGAAATCCAGTATCATGAGTACCCTCTTCCGGCTTGTCGAGCTCTCCGGCGGTTCCATAACCATCGACGGCATTGACATCAGCAAAATCGGCCTCCACGATTTGCGCTCCAAGTTAGCCATCATCCCGCAAGATCCCACACTGTTCAAAGGCACCATCCGCTCGAACCTGGATCCTTTCAATGAGCACTCCGATCTCGAGCTGTGGTCTGCGCTCAGACAGGCTGATCTCGTCGCCTCCGACGCTTCTATCGACGACAAGGCCGGTCGCATCCACCTCGACTCCGTCGTCGAAGAAGAAGGCCTCAACTTCTCGCTCGGGCAGCGGCAACTTATGGCACTCGCACGCGCGCTTGTGCGCGGGTCGCAGATTATTGTTTGTGATGAGGCGACGAGTAGTGTAGATTTCGAGACTGATCAGAAGATTCAGAAGACCATTGTAGAGGGGTTTAAGGGCAAGACGTTGTTGTGTATTGCGCATCGGTTGAGGACGATTATTGGGTATGACAGGATTTGTGTTATGGATAAGGGGAGGATTGCGGAATTGGGGACGCCGGTGGGATTGTGGGAGATGGGGGGGATTTTCAGGGGAATGTGTGATCGGAGTGGGATTAGGAGGGAAGATTTTTTGGCGTTATCGTGAGAGTTGGGGTTGGAGAGTCGAGAAGAGATGGGTCGAAGGACGGGTCACGCCTGTACAGGTGGATACGGCGGGTTAGGGGAAGGAGATACCCGAGTCTAGGGTGTTGGGCACTTTCTCTAGCATTTCGAGGCCTTTTCTTTTCCTTTTTGAAAAATAATTCGGTTTAATATACCTACTCCACTAATATACATACCTATGTAATTGAGCGATTCCGCGGATTGCGGAAATACCATTCTTTTATTCACGCGTTAAAGAGGACATTGTCTATTGGAGATTGTAGTAGCAGCATCGTAAGCTTTTGGGGAATGGAGGTACGGAGTAAGAGAGTCGAAGGGCTGTAGATGCGGAGAGGCGAATGTTGCTTGGTTCGGAACTGCGTCCCGGAGTGGGCTTCGGATACGCGTATTCTTCCAAGGCTGGTGTTGAATTCGGAAGGACTGGGCAGGTATATACTCCGTAGAGAGATGGGGGGACTCATAGGATCTTTCTAACGTTCCTTTAAAGCCAAATTTTATTATTTTTTTATTTTTTTCCTTTTTAGGATATATTGGATTTACGTGTGATGGAGTCCGTCACGACTGTTTAAAAATCGATATATTCAAAAACGACCATCACAATCAACAACATGAGAACTCTCCACCAAACAATACGGGGCTAAGCCCCTCATCGGATGGATAATTTCAGTGGTGAATTTCGCGATGCCCATTGCCAAGACTCACGGGGACCAATAATATGAGTTATGCAAGATTGGCGTTGGCGGACTAGGGCTGGCGTTCTAGAATTATGAGATCACTAGCTTGTTTGGGGGAGGCGGGGGTGGATGCTCTGCTGCAGTCGGATTAGCGTCAGGGACCAGCGGAGATGCGGACTGGGGTGCTCTGGATGGAGGATGGGGGGATGGGGGAATGGGGCATATCGTTTATTTTCTGCACGTGTACCTTGCAGTGAGAGTCGGGGGGTTACTCTGGATTTTTGGGCTGATAATCCACCCCGAGTGGAGAGCTGAAGGGGGTGGAGGGGTATTATCGTGGTCTATTGAGGCTGATGGGCTTGCAGGTTTTTGGCTGAGTATGGTGAAAATGGAGTGGTGTAGAATAAAGCGCATATGAAGGTTGGGAATCAGGGGCTTCCTCTGTCTCCAACCGATGACGATGCTCAATTGATATCAACTACCAAGCGACGGCGGTCCTTGGAAATGAATGAAGAGTAAAGGTGAGCTAGCCGGAAGTAGATAAACAAGCTTGACCTAGCCGCTGATTCCAAGTGGAGAGACTGGCTCGCCATCTGGAACCAACGGGAAAAGAGCCTGGAAACATGTCTGGGAGCAGCGAAATCCCCGTATGCGCTACCGTAGACTGCTCCATCACCACTAGATAGTGAAGACTTCCCCCTCCTTATCGTTCCATCCCCTTCACTTTCCTCCCTTTTTGACCTGCAACGACAATTGAAATTCGTTCAATCCTTTTTATTATTCGTCGAGTATCACCGTTCCGTAGCTATTGACGCTGGCCGCCGGCTACTTACTCATTGTCCCTCCTCGCTCCTTTCACCAACATCAACATCATCCCACTCGTTGAAGCTAGCAGGAGCTATCCACGACACGACGCAATCGCACCTTCCACAGTCTCGGTGGTACTCCTTTTCATGCGGAAAGAACACACGGACGTCTACAATCTACAACACACGTCACCGACTCCTGACCTTATGCTGCTCCTCGCCTTCTGACCGCTCGACTTGAAAAAGTCACACAACCTCCACGTCCCGCCCCGCCAGTGTGTATATGTGTGTGCGTGCGTGTGTGTGTGTATGTGTGTGTGTGTGTATCCGCCATCTACAACCAAGCACAAAGGGATCACATTTGTTTGCCATTGTTGCTGACGACCACGTACCACCACGACGCCATAGCACCGTCCACATTACTCCTCTGCAACTCGAGCAGCATCTCCCAGACTCTCCAACATACCTCTCCCCTCCTCATACCTACATCTATAACTTGCAACAATGGCCGACATGGAGAAACCAGTCACCTTTGGTGCCACAATCCACCGTCCAAACAACGAGCACTACCTCACCACGCTCCCCCTCGGCGAAGCCTCCTCTAACGACTCAGCCCTCTCCTCGGCAGCCATAACGCCTCAATCTGAGCACGACACCACAAACCCCTTCTCCGCATTCTACAAGCACCCCGACGCCCGCCGCTCCATGGAGGAGTCCGCTCAGCAGCCCGCCACCAGCAAAGTGCATCTCAGCGTCTACGAGCACGACCTCGAGGCCGGCACGCCGCTGTCTGCGGCCACAACGACCACGGCCACGCACCCCAAGGTGAGTGTCGATGGCAGGGTCAAGGAGTGCACCATGTGGCCGAGCCGCCAGACGGTACTGGAGAAAAAGAAGGCCACTAAGAGGGCCCGCGGATGCGCGTTTTTCAAAAACCTGACAGCGAAGCAGCGGCTGTGGGCGAAGATCATTATTGCATTGGTGATTGTCGCAGCTGCGGTGGGATTGGGTGTGGGGATTAGTAGGGCGGTTGGTGGTGGGGTATGGGCGGGGGATCATGAGAGTAAACCGATCCCAAATAACTAGATGGTGGTCAGGGTTGGTGGTGGTGTTGACAGGTATATTCTAGTTGTCCTGTTGTGAAAGGGATTACTGCTAACTAATTGAGAAGGCACACATCCGCATGACGCCTACGCTACCCGACTTCCGTCCGTTCATCGCGGCCATGTTTTTTGTTTCATTATGGATATCCCAATATTCTTCTGCATAGACGGGAGGGTTCCATTATACTCTACCTGTTGCTGCCCTCTACCATATAGGATCAGCCGTGTCATCAGCGTTGTTCCCTGGGGCCTCACATACACCCAGTGTTTCATACCCTCCACTCAACGTACGCACATACCTTCTCGATAGCGAGCGGCTTAATGATTGGCATGTTGCTATCCTTTGAACATCCTTTTCTTTGAAACAGGCAAAGCTACTATGTACATGGTACTCCTGGGGAGATAGAGGTTGATAATGGGTTAAGGGGTTAAGGCGTTATAAAATGGCGTTTCGGGTGTTGTGGAGTCATGCAGTTCTTTCTCGTTCTGCGGCAGGGATATTGTAGCCCTTTCCCTTCGTTTCACACGTTTTTTTTTTCCTTTCAACTGAATAACGATTGCTTTTACCTCCCTTTAGAAGAAAATTCTTTGATATCCCATTCTCTTTCTTTTCGTGCCGTGTGGGATTACTGCTTAAGTTACTTTAATTGGGACTTCTATCGTGTAAATATTGCTTTCCGATTAGAGGGAGGATGCTGGCTCCTTATAGTCACTGTATATATGCTTTTTACACAAGGAAGAGGGATGCTGCGTGGGAGGAGGAGCGAGTGTCAATGTGTCCTTGAATGAACGCTATAGAATAAGGAATGGCATTCTGTACACAAGCTTCCATTAACTTAAACATATTTTGCCTAGGTGAACGAACTCTTCACTATTCAACCTCTCATACCACTCCTTAGTAACAAACAAAGCCTTATCATATCTGTCTTGAAAGACCCGTATTTGACCGGACTGCGGTAATCCTTAAACCCTTTTATCTCTGCTTGTATGAGAGGATAGAGTAAAAAGGTCCCTTTTCTTGTTTCTTTAGGAGGTAGTAGGTGCTGCGGGTAAGGCGGCCTGTATCGTAGGAGGGTTAGGTGGTAGGCAGTGATGGGGTTTTGGGTAATAAAAGGATAGACGGAGTGAGAGGGGCTATATGTGTGTATGAGCTTAAATAGAGGGAGTATAAATTTAGTATTAAGTTTCTTCCGTAATTTGTTTTATCTCGTTCTGCTCTGACATTTCGTAGCTAGATACCTCGCTCTAGGTGGTACTTGTGATACAGGCTTGGAGATATTGAGGGATTTTCAAATATGGGTAAGTTCCTCTCCTCCCTCCAAGCCTGACTTCTTGATATTGTAAAACCTTTAGTTCCTAAAATCCATCCCGCGAAGCGAAGACTTGCCTACCCTACACCCACTCCATTCTCTGATTCGCTAGAGAAAGCTGATGAAGGTTGTGCTTGGCAGAACAGAAGTGCTCATAAATATTGTCTTGAGAAAACTGAATTTTTTATGATTATTATGTCTGCAGTCGAAGGAGGAACAAACATATATACATGAGATCATGTGATTACAGGACTCAGGGAAGGAGTGAAAACATATAGTAATATTGTCGTCATGTAGTTTGGCAAACCTGCTAGAAGATTCTAACATAGCGAGATTGCCATTGCAACAAAAGCCTTTCCGCTTTTACTATTGTACTAACATGCCTTTTACTTAAGCCTCGGGTACGCCAGAAGAAAGGACGTGGAGTTGAAGGGAATATCTTTTGTGGCCTTCTCTTCACTAGGTAGGATGATGTTAGATACAGTGAAGCTAGGCGCTAGGTCGGGTATTTGATTTATAGGTATGGGTTTAGAAGAGTAGCAAGATGTATATGCTAGCGCATAGTAACCGCCTATACCTTTAGGGCGCATGGTCCTAATAGAATTACCTACCTACCATGTTAGGTTAGATCTTAGCACTACCCCCCTGTTTTCCACTTCCTAGATTGCTCTACCATAGCTCAATCAAGTCAATATTTGCCTTAATATAACGCTTTTGTCTATTTTTTTTTTTTTTTAAAAAAAAAAAAAAAATAGCTAACACATTATACCATGAAATTCCGACAAAGCCAGTGAGGCGTGTTCGAGGAACCGGTCAGAGTGGACAAAATCGAGTTCTGGAGATACTGGACGTCGGCGCGTGTAGCGTAAAGATCAGGGCGAAGAGACTGGATATCTATATGATGGTTCTTGAGCTCTGTTGAAGCTACTGCACAAGCAGGATAAGGGTGGACTGGTCGGACATGCTGCGAAGTCGGTGATAGAATATTATAGGCCTAGCACCTGGTCAGAAGCTTTTCGCTGACTGATCACTCTGGGGCGCTGAGATATAAAGCCTTGATAGAAGGCAGCCATTTAATCAGTCAATTAATCAATCTTTCTCTCATAACGTTTCACCTGTCGGAAACCCAAAAATCTGGCACTAGCGGGCAGGGAACGGTGAAGACAGCGTTTGAGGGACTGGGACAGCGTTACGCTATCATGGCCGTCTGGCTGGCTAGGCAAATCCAAATGTGGCGGCCAGACCCTAGAGGTTATATGGTGGACTACACGCAGAAGACATGTCCAAGAGAATACCGAGAAGCAAGGGAATTTGCTAAAGAGCTGGATGAGATATTGAGCTCTGGTCCATATATGGGCTCTGATACGAACAGACTATTTCACGAGAAATCGCATCCCGCCAACTACGCATACAGTAGGGCATGCGGCGGCTACTATCCCGTCACAGAGCTATCTGATAACTCATTCGCAATACCTCAGCTTCACCAAGCGCATGCCATCCCAGACGGCATCCACGTATGGAGTATCGACCCTCGCTTTGCTTTCCCGGCTCTATAGAAGCCTACTCCTTGCTATGTTCCTGCCGAGGCTGAGAAATCACCAGCTGTTGCAGTGAGATGCATTTGGCTCCAATTCCAATTAGATACGCGCAGTGATACTGTCCAATGAGGACAGTCGGTGGATGCTGGGAAGTATGTCAATTCTTAAGCAGTAAGCTAACGATTTTTTTTACCGTGGCTTCATTCATTATTCCGCAACTAGTTGTCGAAGTTTTTCACATTGCCCTTGCGCTGTGCCAGATGCTATCTGTCATTTCAACTGGAATGACCTTAGTATCGGTCTGTCCGCCTATCAAGCTGTCCTTAAAGTCCAGGTATCTCCTGATAATGAAAGAGCTCGGGACTGACGCTGATACAACGCAATCTGTTCTCTTTATACATGGTATGGAAGAAGATGTCGAATGGTCCATCGCCTCTACCAGGCGCCTCCAGAATTTTGTGTGCTCCCTCCCTCGTAACAGCAAAGGCGAAGGTGCACATAGGACCTGCTGAGTAGTGCACCAATCGGATAAGATGAAGGTCAGGCGAGAGCGTTCTTTCCCACGATCTATAGTACGGTGGTATTATTGGATCTTCAAAGTTCTTGTGAGGTTTGTCGACTCGGATACTCTTACCACAATGACCCAGCTAGGTATCGGGCTAGCGATGTGTTTCTAGGAGAATTTGAGTTGGGAATATCGCCTCGGCGTCTCCGTCTTAATACTAAACAACCAGTTTGTCTTGCTGAACCTAGATATTGACAAGAGGACCGGAACAGTTGCCAGCGACACTTCAGTAAAAGACGTTCTGATACACTCCCAACAGGACGTTAATAAAAATGATATGCCACGCTTGGAGCTTTATTTTTCTACCTCGAGTATTCCCATGAAACCACGATGAGAACACATTCACCCTTTGGGCGGCAACGCAACACTGGACATTAATATTATCTCGGCCACAGATAGACCTGTGCTCCAGATGTATGCACAATAGGTCCACTTCCAGTACTAACTGGCACCACCTCTCCCGCGTCAACCCCTTCAACACCTGTCGGAGGTAGCCTTCTAGTTCTCTCCAGTATCCAGAGTGATCTCAGCATGTCACGTGCTTTGTATGCAGAGGCCCGCCAACACATATCTTGGCACTGCACACAAACTAGATAGATTCACTCTCTTAGAAAGAATACATCATCTATCCATCCGATCATTTGATTGTCAAATATTAGTAGCTAGGGCACGGCACAAGTGGACAATGGAACAGGCACAGGCTTGCTGACAAAATACTCTGAGTTTGGAGACCTGGCGAATAAATTCCGTGCCTTGATATTCTTCCAAGCAGCCATGTAGCATCCTGCATCTAGTATCTGATGAGCATCATAACGTCTACCACATCTGCACCAGTATGTAGACGGAATCAAGGGTTGAGACTTAAGTTTCTTATATCAAATTTGCAGGATCGAGACTCGTGCCTCAGTGCAGCTTTCGGTATGCCTTCCTAGATTTGCTTGACGTCCTTAGGGCTCCGTACTATCAGCGGGCAGTTCCTTCAAAAGCCGTCGGGCCGCCAGTTTGCAAAGATATTCATACTTACCTTCACCAACCACATTAACACTACCCATAAAGTCCCTTTCCCCCAATTCTTTCGGGAAGATAGCTACTCTACTTCGTATATAGTGTTCGCTCTCTAGTTTCGCCGGTGAACCGGTTCTCTTCTTTTTCTTTTTTGGTCTGCAGTAAGCGAGGATATGGGTTCGAACGTGAGTGGCAGAGTAGTTTTCTTTTCCTTTTTAGATGTCTTTTGAGGGAGGGGGTTGGTAGGTTAGAAATTCAGTTAGACATCACGCTATATTTGGAATTGGGATTAGGTTGGAAGAAAAGAATGCTTCGGTATTATGGTTATGGTATGAAGGGAGGGACACGAATGAAAGGAAGGAGTTAGTAAAAATGAAAGATTTACGGCGAATCAATTGGTAGGTAGGAGAAAAAGGGATAACTCGAAATGACTATAAAACTACTCTACTGTATCAGCGTCTTCTTCATTCTTGCCTGCTTCGTCCCCGATTACTTCACCTTTGTCTAAATAACCCCCGACTTCCCCCCCCCCCCTCTACTGCACCCCCGTCTTTTAATCCTTCTTACCAACCTTTATTTACTCAGTCCTCATCTTAAACTCCACCGCAAAATCACCCCTCTCGTAACCAACCCCCTCCATTCCTACTTCCTCCCTCCCAAAATTACTCACCTCCTCTCGGACCTCCGCAGCTTCCGCCTTAAGATATGTAGACCAATAGTTATAACCCTACGACGGCAGCCTCTCCCTATCCTTCGGCCTCTGTGATGGGAGGATGCCTCGGTCCGTTGTCGCGAGAGCCGTTTTTGGGTCGGCAGGGGGGAATTTGGGGTCAGGTAGATTCGGGGATTGTGTACTTAAGAATCCATGCTACCTGAGGCCAACAATCTCCCATCTATTCGACATTGAGAAAGTACATATCAGGTACCAGCATTTGCCGTGCCTGTATAAATCTTAAGGCTGTATCTACGCCGGATATGTGCATCAACAATGTAAACCTTCGCTGTACAGTATACTTTGATCGTCAATTTCGGGTATTACTAACCACATTAACCATGTCCATTAAGGCCCAAGCAGAGGTATCATATCCTTCGTCTCACCCTCCCACACTAAACCTCTGTCTCAATTCCCGCCCCACTCCTCTCACTATGCTTAAACAAGCCCCCCACCTTCTGCTCCCCCTTCTCAGCAACATGCTTCATCCAAGCCAGCGTCCGCGGTCCTTTCCACTGCATCATCCCCCTATGCCTGCGATGCAACTGCTTATGATTCTTCTTATAGTCCTTGATCTGGTCAATTGTGCCTCTTTTGCCGTCCTCACTAAGACTCGACTTCGAGCTGTTGAGGAACGAAGGCTTGGACGGCGAGTCGGATTCGGAATCAGAAGAAGATGAGGACGAATATGACGTGTCGCTGCCAGATCCGTCATACCATTCCATATCATCGTTTTCATGGCAGGTATCCAGGACTTCCATAACATCGCCGAGATTGGAGTCTTTCTTGGCGAGGCCACCATGATAACCACTAAGACCGGACCAGAATATGAGCGTCATTTCAATCTCGCCAACTTTCTCACCATACTCTTTCAAAATGTTGTTCTGCGCGCGATCGAGGTCGCCTTTCCATATAGACAGCCGAACAGTCTGTTCCTCGTTGTCGGGAATATCCTTCAACCAAAGCACACAGAACGCAGGCGTGTGGTCTGAAAGAGCCTTGTCCTTCCTAAATTCTACAATCAGAGGAGTAGCATAGCGCTTCCTCACTGGCAGTCTGATCGGTCTGTCGTTCTTTGATTTCCAGATGCCGTTTCCACCTGCTGAAGTAGAAGAGAGTTTACCACGGGCAAGATTGGTATGGATCTTCATTCTCAAGGGCTCCAAGTCCTGAGGCACATTGACGCCCTTAATGGTTGGGTTGATGTCGAGCGTGCCATAGTCCCAGCCCAGAATCTCCTTGGGTGCTTGTAATTGCACAGACCGGAACACGATCGAGATACGAGCGCGTCCGTAGCCTACGCCACCGGATAACGGAAACTGGCTGTCAATTTGAGAGCGTCTCTCAAGCAATTTCGCAAGGGGGAGGTGAATGATCCCAAGCAGAGGGTCGTCTTCGTGAAGGCGGGCATCACGGACTGAGATATGGACCTCGGTGTTACGGAAGTCGCGAATAAAGCGCTCGCAGCCAGCATTGAACTACAGCAAAAGTGAGTGACGTGATGTGAAAAAAAAGGACTTTCATGTTAGGGCTTACGAAAGGCTTGGAATTCTTTGGTTTCGTCCGGGTCTTGAAGACCTTTTGGTGGTTGAGTATGATTGTGCAGTAAGAACTCGGCAAGTCATCTCCCTCTTCCTCCTCATCGGTTTTGGTTTCATTCTTTGCTGCCTGGTTCTTATTGATCGCCTCTAGTTCGAGGCCGGTGATTTGATGAATCTGAATAGAAAGAATACCACTGGGATAATTCTGTGGGGGAGGAGAAGCAATAAGCAACTGATCTTGACGAGCCTGTCCAGTTTAGTTGGCATACTTATCTCCGCTCTAACAGAAAAAAAAGCATACCTTGAAGTCCTGAGCCTTCTGTTGCTCAATCTCAGCCGACTCATCTCGGCTTGCCTCTCTCAATTTCTGCTCACTCTCCGCATAGACCTTCTCTTGCAGCTGCTTGATATCCTTGATGTCTTTGTCCTCATCTTGTGCAATGAGCTGGTCGTCGGTTATCCTAGTCTTGGAGTAGTATCCAACACTCCATGTGAGCTTTCCGGGCATGGTTTTACCCGACTTGAGCGCCTTGAAGGAGTCCTCACGGTCCCACATCTTGCCATTCGATTCCTCGTTCTTCATAAGATCCTTGATATCCAGTTCAATGCGTCCGAGATCATCATCGGCTGTACCCCGATCTGAGTCCCATAGCTGCACACGAAGGCGTTCATCAACATTGAGCTCTTCAGGCGTAACCAAGATGAAGCAGGTTTCGTTCCAATACGGCTCCATGTTGTTTTGCAGGACTCTCGTGGACCACAGAGGTTTGCCGAACTTGGCCCATCCGACCGATACATAGGGATCGGCTGAACCCTTCTTAAGAGGGCCGAAACCTGCATCGCCTTCCTTAAAATCGAACGCACGTTTGATTGTGACAACCAAGACTCCACGGGCATGAGTATCCTTCTTGAAGTCGTCGCCCATCATCATGTCCTTGAGGTCAAGAGTGAGGCTCTTTGGTGCGACATACTCGGCCATAGCGGCATCAACCGAGCTTTGAACAAACTTCGAAATCAGGGGTAGATCCATAATATTCGGGCCCTTCTTGATAAGAGGGATGCATGACAAATCGACTTTTGGCTGTCCAAGAAAGGTGATGGTGCATAATGAGAAAAATGGCGGATCAGGCGTAAGCTGAAGCCTGAGTCGCAGGATACCTACGACTCCATGGAGCTCAACCCACACCGGAACTTTGATGTTGGCCAGCAGATAAAAGGCGAGGTAGAGATGCGCGTTCTTGGCCCTCTCTTTCATACCCTTCCTTCCAGTTGAAGGCCGGTATGCAAAGGCAATCTCGACATTGACGAAATCGCCTTCCTCAGCTTCCATTCCCTCATCGACAGTTTCATTGCTTTCTTTAGTCTTGCTTCCGTCCTGCTCATTATCACCCGAGTTTTCCTTCAGCTCGCCTTGGTCAGGGACAGATCGGTCGCCCTTCTCACCATTGTCCGACACAAGCTTTCCGTCCTGAGATACTGACTTCGCCGCGGCGCCTGTTGGCAACCAGCGGACTCCGAGTATACGGATAGCCTCACTACCCTGCCCGATGTCGTCCACGCTGACCATCCGGACCATGCGAGGTAAACTGGCTTGCATGACATCCTTTGTACGTTAGCAATGTTCCCGCACCAAGAGAGGATACGCACCTCCAATGTGTCAGAGATAGCGGTGAAGAGATCCGGGTTGATAAGCGGCCAGACAGCAGCGAGCAAAGAATTTAGCCACTGTGCTGATTCCGCAGTCTTGGATTTTGCCAGCTTCTTTCCCTGCTGCCTCTCAGCGTGCCATACCTCCGTCTCCCAGACATTCCTGAGCCTGTTCTCAGTCCATTGTCTCATTCCCATAATCACCACTGTGGAAACCCCAAGGGATACTGCAATTTCGAGGACGGTGAGTAAGAGTCTGGATATACCGGTCGTGTTGCGTGTGAAGTGGAAAATGCCCACTACCGTGCTTAAAGAGACTGATACGATCCCCAAGCCGACAGTCATTGCTTTGCGATACACGTCAGTAATCTCTTCTCTCGTGACATCAAACTCCGGCGGTGGGAACAGGGTCCCCATGATTTTATGCGCATCCTCAGCATCCTGGTACTCCTCGTTCAATTCGTCCTCGCTTTTGTTCAACGCACGACCCCCCGTTGCTGTACGGGGCTCTGAGCCAGCTGGAGGCCCATTCTGCGGCGTGCTCTTAAGATTTTTGCTGGTGAAGTCGTGGATTGTAACAGGAAGGTGAGTTACGGGGTCGGTAACTTTACGCTCGGTGCCGTCTGCATTGTACTTCTGCATGGCCTTGCGGGCCTTCTTGGGGTTCGTCTCAGTCTGCATGCCCTCCGTCGTGTCTTCGTCCGTCTGCCCGCCTTCAGTATCAATGCGGCCTGCATGGTCGTCGGCCATCTCGTCATCTTGTCCGAAGTTTTTGTTTTCAGATTGGTATGGATGGCTATTCTCGGTCGGATCCACATCCTCTTTGCCATGACGGAGAGTAGTCCATGCATCCCCTAGTCGGTCTGTTTTGCTACCACCCTCCTCTGCTGGAGGTCCATCCTGCGTTTCATACTGAGCCTCTCGCTCAGCTTTCTCCTCCTTGTACTTGTGGATAGTAGGAACGGGATGGTGGGGAGTGTATGGCGCTTTGTGCTTCGTCCGGCTCGTGTTCACGTCATCGACGCCCGACATGTTAACTTAGTGAGCGGTTTTATATTCTGGTCGGCGGGCTGGGAACAAAGGCGTGCAAACAGCAAATTAGAGGCGTCGAGACTCTATGCAATTAGCAAATGTGGTTTGTCGTAGTGGAGTGCAAGCACGGGTATGAGCATCACCAACAAGTAAGTAAATTAGAATAGAGGAGGAGGGTGCGTGAATAGGAGGCGTGCTGAATTGGAGCAACAATCCAACCTCGTAACTGTAGACAGGTTTTGGTGAGTTGGACGGTGACAACCTGCCAACAATGCGTTTAGTGGTGATCTCCACGGCAGGGTCGATCTCGAGCTCGGAGAAAGTGGTCCTCTGTGGTCCCCAAGCGCTTTGCAGCAGCGAGTTGGAGGGCTCGCACAAGCTCCTGTCCCTTGTGAAGGGACGTGAGGTGGCCCAGCAGTGCGGGCAATGACGTCGGTCAAGCCGGCTCTGAACTGCCCGGAGACTCTCGCCTAAGGAGTGAACGGGAGGCAGGGGCTGTGTCACCAATCGGGTCACGTGTTATGGGGTACCAGCCGACCCTTCACTTTCTACACCATCACCATTTCATCCTCATGCCTTTGTCTCCTTGCTCATCCTCCCTAAGCCTTAAGCCTCGAGTTTCGACAACAGACTTCTCGCGTAACTTCTGTCGTGTCTAGAAGCACACCGTTTATTCCACACAGGGGGGCGCCCTTTAGGTCTTTCGATTCAGCAACAGGACGCACCGATTATGAATCCTCCGCCCTTTCGAACAGTGAAGGAACACCATCTCGTTCTCAACCACTTCTTTTAGAGTAAGATCCACTTCATTCACCCGTGAGCATCACCCTTTCATGAATAGCTTCCCGCCCTTTACCATTTGAAACTTGTATTTGGCATTATGCTTAACAGTGTGGTCCGTCCTTGTTGGCTGGTTGCAATGACAGAGACGTGAGTGTTGCCTAATATGGTTAGCTGAGAAGGTATTTGCGGGCGCGGGCGCCCTTCTGTGTGTGTGTGTGAGAGAGAGAGAGAGAGAGAGAGAGAGAGTAGGTAAGGATTCGAGTAATTACTGTGCCCAATGATTGATGGGATGGGCAATGAGCATATTTCACAGATGAGCTATGACCTTATTCAAAGCATGTCTATATATGAAAGGAGTAGAGTCAACATTTATACTCATTCGATTCAAATATTGCCTCATCTTTTAGCCCAAAACGTATACACCACCTCGTCTTGTCTATTTCTCTATCAGTATATATCATACCTCTACCATGTCTTCTACCACCAGTTCCAACTACACTGTCTCCCAGACTTCTACAGGGATACCTCGTCCCTCTGAAACCGAGGAACCTCCTCCATATACCTCTACAAAGGATTTTTATGGCTTTTCCGAGGCCGGTAAGCTCGACAGTTCAGTTCAACAACCGCAAGAGATCTCCACTGTCTCTCAATTTTCACCCTATTAACGTTTATTTGTAACTATATCGCTAACAACTTGTGAAGCTCCCCAAGCCAAACCAAATTCTTCAACCAATAACGCCAGACCAACGAAAGAGCCATACTATGCTGCTGCAATGTCCTTTCTGACCTTGAAGTAAATTCACTCGTCGACCGAAACGAATTCCTGCATATATCCCCTCTCTACTGGCGACATATCAACCTCGAAGCACCCTACCCAATTATCCGACTTCGCCTTGTCCTTAGCTCTATAGCTTATACGATCTACTCTAAACTCAAAAAAGAAACAAGTTATGATGGCGACCTCAAATGAGTTTCCTTTTTACAACCTGTCTTGCCAGGAACATGGAAGAAATCCACAACTTAGTCTCAGAGAATAGAGAATCTAATTGATAACAGCGAGGAGATTAATGGAAAGGTGTCTTCTAGAGGAGCTGGATGAACATGAATTCTATATGTGACCTTTCACTCCATAGAGTAGTAGATTAGACAGTACGGAGAGGCATTCCTCTGTAAACTTATCTATAAAAATTTGCTTTTTATACAATTATCACTGCCTTCTATTCTGTTATTACATCTGTGTATTATACACTCTCCATCGAACTCAGTTAACAACTGTAATATTGAATTACCTGGTGTTGCTACGAAAACTTGCCACGAGACTTGCCATGAATCTTGTCATGAGACCTGTCATGAGACTTGCCAGAGCGTCTTTCTAGTAATGTTAGAAAGTACCAAAAGGTAAGACACCACAAGCAAAGCAGCTTATTCAGCTTTCTACTGAAAATTAGAGTTTCTTCGATCACTGACCGAAAGACCTTGTACTGGAGGAGGGTCAGACACCAAAATGCAGCAAACCCAAGTTCTCTCTACGCTGACCTACCCAATCCAGACATATTTCCACACGTGCGCTCCTATGAGGGGTATATATAGTGTTACGAGACACAGCCACTGCATTCATGTGGCGAGCAGACAACGCAGACTCGCCAGGAGGGGAAAGTCTTGTAATACGGTTATCAGATCCCATCGCTCTCTTATGCGTGAACGAGGCGTTTTTCATCTCAAATCCAAGCCACAGAAAGATTCAAGGATGCTGATCGACACCTATCTCCACTTTCAACTACTTTCAAGGACATGGCCGCCGGCGAATCCGGAGAGGGAGTAAACGTGAGGATCCAAACCTACCAGCAGGATGGTGTTGAGAAAGTCTACCGGCACTTTATTGAGCCTGGAGAATAGCTGCGCGTCATACCGGAAGCTCGCTCACCAATCTTTTTCCCAGTGACCGATTAAACCAGTAGCATACATAGTGTTGAAAGACAGTTGGCAAAATTTTCCAACCCTAGAGAATGCCTGCGTTTCTTACCGGAACCTCGTGCGCAGTTCTTTTCCCCAGTGCCAGATCCGGCCGAATTTCATTTACGTAGGCGCATATGTTGGCAGCTGATTCGCTGGATGCATTCTACGACTTCTTACATTGGTGGCATCCCGTACCGGACGGGAGTTGTTAGGAAACAGCAGTAGCAGCAGCAGCAGCACCACCACCACCACCACCACCACCACCACCACCACCGGCACCACCGACACCACCGACACCACCACCACCATCATTCCCTGCCATCTTCGGCCATCCCCATCATCCATCAAAACGGCACCCTTTTATCGAGACTATCGTTTATCGCTCCGGAATAACATATGTCATGCCCTCGCGGGGTAAGCTGATCTTATCCGTGCCGGAAGGGACAAGTCAACTCCGCACCCTCCGGTGAACAGTAACAGAGCCTCATCTCCTGCACGACGGTCAATTTTTGCAAGACTTTCAGCTTCCGTCAGAATCAACCTCGTGGGGTAATTGGTTAAGCAGCCAGCCGCTGCTTAGAATGTCTTCGTGAGCTGCATTACCGAGAGTGGCTCAGACAGTCGAGCGAGAAGGTTGTTGGCCTGAGGCATCAATTAATACCCTCCCCTCGTCAAGACTTCGAGGAATCTTTGAGGGACAAGAGGTGCTAAGCCAGAAATCTTAAGGAGAAAGGATTGACGAATACAGTGCTAACTCAACAACAGAATTGGACATGAACGCAAACTGCAAATGCCTTCAGTTTCAGTCCTAATACAGATTCCCCATCTTGTATGCATACGGAAGACGTCCATGCTGCAAAATCTTGGTCTGCAGCTACCAATAACCGCATGTCAGCCAGGGTACGTTGACCGGTCATCTTAGCGGGGTCTGACAAGACCGCCAGAGTGAATTCGCGCGACCAGCGGTACGACCACTTTGGTCCCGAAGCATTCAACGTCTCTCCATCCTCAGCCGTTAGAAGTGACGACAGTTGTTCTTCAACTGGACATTCCCCGGACATTTACCATTAGTAGGTCAACACTGACTCTGGCCGCGGACCAGCCCATCGTTGCCCTGTTTCTTCAAGGCCAGGTCCGCTTCCTCTCTCTCCCAGGAGATACCGCCACGGTTCTGCCATAACGCCTGGAAAGGTCTACTGGATTGAGGCACTGTTTTGTCCCCGTTGTAAGGCATACTCTAGGCCGGCTGATGCGCCTTGGTTTGGGATCTTCGTGAACTCCAAGGCCGCCTTTCCGCGGCCATATCTGGCGCAATGGCTCAGCTCGATGGTTACAATCACACGGGAGTGCCTGACTCCTATCTGGAGAATAGTTTCGACTATCGACAATTCCTGCTGCAAAGCCCTAAAACGCCCGCTTCGTTATACAACCACAGCGGATTGAGCCCGGTCCCCTCAGGCCCCATCAGCACTCCCCACAGCCGACATAACTCGCAACCTCCGGAGGGCCCCTCTGAACAGATGAATTGGAGCTATGTGCCCGATGATAGTCATTCTTCAAATTCCCCCACTTCGGTCAGGACGCCGGAAGACAGCATATTCGACCAGGACATGCAGGATGCGCCGCAAGAGATGCCCGGGTTCTACCAGTTCAATGGAGGTTTGCCGACTCAGATGCCTCAAGAGGTAGACATGAACGATCCATTACTGTTTGGGCCCTTTAGTGAGCCAGGTGGGACACTCCATTGTGTGTCCTCTGTAGGTACTAATTGCAAAGCAGACGGCCCAGCTACGTTAATGGCTACGTTCAACTCCGTTCCGCAGCCAATTGATACGCAATTCAACACGCATATGGAGAACCAAGCTTCGGGAAATGGAATGGCACTGATGGATTCTCAACCGTATAATCACCTCTATGGGACCGCATATACTCGGCAACCAACGCAACACGATCCCTGGAATACTCAAGCGCCGCCCCGCAATCCGAATGAACCTCAGCCCGATATTGCTCTCTGGGACCCAGTCACTGCACCACAAATTATAGATCAATCTGTGTATATTCAGGAATGGACGCATAACAGCACGGATCCAAGTATTCTCGTCCCACCAAACGCTCCGACGGCACCTCCCCTGGATCATCATCAATTATATTTAGACCGTTTCATTAGTCCACTGCCAATGGAACTAACTTCATCTTCCGGGGGGACTAGCAGCTACAGTGGGGATCATAACTTCAACCCAACTCAGCAGTACTTCCAGGAGCTTTTTATGGGGCCTCAATCCTTCTCGTCGCCTGGAGCAAGTCTGAATACAGTAGGTATCAACTCGACAAATGTGCAGGCACCGCTATCTCCATACCAGCAAACGCCAGTATCTCCATATCAGGTATCGGTGAGCTCTTTCCCTGCCGCTCAAAGCCCCAGCTCAGACACTGTTTTCCCCCAGCAAGACTCAGGTCTTCTTCCTTCTACGACGTCCGACCATGGCATCATACTGGAACAGCCGGAAAGGGAGACTAAGGAAAGGGAAGCTAAGAAATCTCCTCAGCCAATACATGCGGCGTCAACAGTGGCAAATAGGTCCAGCTCATTGGTTGACACCACGCCAGAGCGTGTCCTATTTGGTCCGGAGCCCGCAGCACAACGGAGCCAGCCAAGGTCGACCGCCGGCAAACCACCCGGTGGGAGAGCAGTAGGAACACACCTTGAACCGGAGGTTGCCGAAGCAGCGCACAACATGCGGAGGATAGTTGCGTGCTGGCACTGCGTGCTCCAGCGCGATAAAGTGAGACTTTGGTACCCAGGCTTCCTTTGAACTTTGGTCTAATTCAAACTCTAGTGCGGTCCTGGTGACACTTGTGAACGGTGCTTGAAGCGATCGCAACGACCGAATGCGGACTGCGGAGTCGGCTGTAGCCGAGTTAAGCTTGTCGAATTAACAGAATGTTTTATCCCTTCCTTTATTTCGACTATGCACGGAAACCAGAAGCTCGAGCAGTTTGTCGCATCGCATATTCACCAATGGGGAAACCGAGAAATGACCATCATCTTGACAGCCGGAGAAGCCGGACTTCCGCGCATACCCGTACAGGTGTATGAGTTTCTGCCCAAAACTAAAGCGTTGGTAGAGCATATCCAGTACAAGACGGATCTCAAGACGCATAAGAGATATCCGGTTGTAAGGAAATCGCCGCCGTTGGGTATGATGCTTATCAACTATGATGAGGAAAAGAAGTATGACAGATATGTAAACGAGATTGTGGATAATCATCTCGACGCTTTTGAGAAGCTGTGTTGGATGGAAGACGACAATGACTTCCAGGAGAAGCTGTTCCATCTCCTGGCAAGATTCAAGCCGAGAAATGATGAAGAGGTTCGTCCCAACTCTTCCCCCAAAATCTCCCAGCCTAGACTAACACCCCGCGCCCTTCTCCCTCAGGCTAAGCTCCTCCGCGAAGTCCTGCGCCTCCTAGTCGTAACCTTCATAATGGGCCACACGCTCACCCTGGCCGAAGAGTCCAAGCACTTTACCCTCTCGCGCATGCACTCCTACACCTCCCCTGCCGACTACATTCCCAACTTCACATCGTCCCGCATGACAACCCGCCAACTAAAATACTTCTTCCAGCGCATCCACACCTCGATCCTAAAAACCCTACTCAACAAACTCCAGCAAACCCTCAAGTCGTCCAAAGGCTGCGATAAATGGGCTATTGCGTTTATTATCGTGCTGGGTCTCGCGATGGCGAGTGAGGAGCAGCAGAAGACGGTACATTTGGTTATGGAGACAAACGCGCACAGTGGGGAACTGCGGGTGGAGGAGGCGAGGAGGAGGGCAGAGGACGCTTGTAAGGAGATTGATCGACAGTTCCGGTTTGTGATGATGGTGTTTCGGTGGAAATATATGCGGAAGGTTAATCCAATTCGGGATGCCGATTTGGAGTGGGAGGGAGAGAGTGGCTTTGGTGGGGGGTTTGGGGGGTGGGTTCGGGAGGTTGCTGGGTTGGTCAGAGAGAATAGTGAGTTACTTTTTTATTTACTTATGCGAAGCGTTCTCCAGACTATGTGGGGGTTTGTGCGTGGTGTTCAGGATAAATTGGCTGACAATGGCTATAGATGTCTTCCTCTCTACTCGCCAATTTGTCGACATCTCCCACGACAACCAAATTAAATATACGTCGAGGCTTGTGGGACGGTTTCTGCTGTCTTTCTGGACTCCTTCGTGATGTTGTCTTGTCTACGGCCTCTTTCTTACTGCTATATTCTTTCTAATTTCTTTTTATGTTCATGTAGGACTACCCCTAATGTTCTGTCATTTCAACATATAAGGGCTATTTAGCACCATAAGGCATGTACCAAAACCAGGAGATGGTGGAAAAGGAGGGGTTTCTGGTCTGTGTAGAGGCTTTGGACCTCTAAGAGGAGGCGCAGGATAAAAGGGTTCGGGATACATGTGCATTTGAAAGAGGAAGGATTAAAGGCAGAGATAATATAACGGCAATGATGCCTTTACCATGTGTATAGATATCTCTGTAGTCTAGCACTCACTATATTATAATTTATATTCCTGCCCGTTTCTTTATCTCCACAATCGTTATATTGCAACCTACCTTTGCTAATATATCCCTCAACCAGACTTCAAGATATGAAGCGAAAAAATGAGATACCGTCTCTGGTTCTCGGGAACGCGCGCCTATGAGATTCAGAGGCCACTTCCTGTCTTTCAAGATTTCTTTATAAGAACTTTCTTCTTTCTCTCCTTCCCTTTTCTGATTTGTCTTCCAACCTTTCTCTACCTCTTCTATCCACACACCCTTAAGCCTATCAAACCTCATCAATATGTGAATATATTTCTCCTAATAATACCCGAATAGTTTCTATACATAGGAATATCAGAACAACCTATCGAAGATGAAAAAAAGGAAAATAAATTAATGTATAACCTCTTAATTAGTAGACAGTAGAATCAGATGCAAGTGCATCTTCTCTCCTCCAAGCTTATCCCCTGTAACACCCTTGTGCATGTATCTTATACACCCTACGCTATGTCCTTGACTAAAGAAGTCAATTCAGATATCCCCAATGTAGGTCCCCTTCTACCTCTACGACTCTTATATCTCGTCTTGTATTGCCATTCAAACCGTAGGATAGCAGCATTAAAGGGCTGGAAATCATGGACCTCATATCGTCAAGCCCATCCTATTAGCTTCCACTCACCCTGTTGAACTCTTCTCCTTTAGCAAACCCCCAACCCTCTCTAGACCTTACCATTTATATACCATAAATACCCAGTCTTATACTCTCACGCTTCCCAATGTATTCCAAGGACAAGTTTAGAATCCCGACTATTGAGATTAAGGGAATCGATTTAAGGGTCGTTAAGTGGCGGGAAGGAACTATTATATAGCGCCAAGGTAGATTTCGTGACTTTTGGAGAAGCTTTTGGCATAGTGTTGTCTTACTTAGATTCAGGAACTTAGCAAAGGAGGCCCGATATAGATCGCATAGGGTGGAGGACTCAGGGATGTATTTCAGGGCCTGAAAAACCTATTACCGAAGTAGAAAGAGATTCGATAAATAGTGAAAGAATGTTCAGTTGAGTAGTAGAAAATAGGGCATCTACAAAGCTACCAAAGCAAATAAACCGAATGTAAAGCGTTTTTACAACTTCCCAATTTCTAACCCAGTCCTTCGCCTCTTTATGCTCTTGGGCCCCTTTTAAAAGTCCACCGCTATCATACAGACATAGCCATAACCCAAATTACCTCCACATCGTTAATTCCCTCCACATCCTTGACACTCTCCTTCTCCATCTCCATCTCCCCTCCCTACCCCTCTCCCTCTCCATCTCCCACTCCTTTTCCCTCTCCCTCTCCCTCTGCCAATCCCTATCAAGCCCCGAAAGCGGCAGCTCTAGCGGGAGGAGACGAATAGAACTTTCCCAAGCCCTTTGTATTTAACATGTGCCCCTCTTTCTCGGGCCATTCTTCCTATCGTTTGCAGTCTATAAAAGACCATATTTTCCCCATCTACCTCCCTATACTCTCAGCCCTCCTCCCCATCAAGTACCTCAAACCCAACCCGAACCCACAAGCTACACCCCGCACACCCCACCAGCACCTCTTTCTCACCCCTCTCTACACATCTTTCTAACTCTTCTTCTGAAACTCGGAAGCCGCATGCTGAGCCACAGCGGCAGGGGCGTGTCCATTGCATTTGACTTTCTGTGGTATTTGGAGAAGGGGAGGTGGCTGGACAAGGTGGAAAGGAGGAAGGGGGGGAGGAGGAGAGGCAGGTGAAATCCTCATCCAAATCCAAATATTCCAACCCCAGCACAAACTCATCCTCCCCCTCCGCCTCCCTTTCCCTTTTCTCTCCTTCCCCTCCCTCTCCATTCCCAGTATGCGAGTGTCTGTGTCCGTATAACCGCCATTCCCGCGCCCATTCGGCTCGGCGCGGCGCGGAACTTAGGATGGCGTAGGCTTCTTTGATTTCGTCGACGGTGAACACCGTCCTCCCCACGCTCTTATCTGTAGCTGTTGTTGTTTTTGTTTTCACCTTGTCCGGATGGCACTCCAACATCCTTCTTCGATATGCTTTCTTGATCCTCTCCCGCTCCTGCTCTTGCACCACCTTATCATCCCCAGATATACTGTCCCTTCCATACGAGTACGAAGGCGTCGGCAATCCAAGCACCGTATAATAATTCTTAAGCGGCGCCATGGCAAACAGCATGTAGAGTACCGTGGAACCAGAGCACGGTGGGATTGGTTGAGGGTAGGTTAGGTTTGGTCAGACTCAAGACGAGAGCGGAAGTCGAGACTGGTTTCCCAGCCAGCTATCCTACCACACTCAGTCAGTCAACACCCCCAAACGACCCAGAGTTTCCAAGTTATTCTTACACCTCACCCCAAGTTCCTGATAGCTCAAGAACCCAGCGTGCTGCTTGCTCCACTTTGCGAGCGGTCAGAATTGATGTCGCGCAGCGGAAATCGGAATTGCGGTCGAGGAATAGCGTAACGGTATGCTCCGAAAGAAAGAGAATACTCGCAATTTGAAGAAACTCGATATAAATGAGCGTAATGGCGTGCTTTATTGTGAGGAGACTTATGTGTAATTGAAGTCTTTTCCAAAAGTTTTGACGGGGAAGACGGTGGTCAAAGCCACTCGGTGGCGGGGTTCATTCACTTTGCATGCGCAGTTCGTTCTCAGGTAAGAACACGAGCACTCAGTCACGTCAAGATTCACAATGACCACATCAAATCACATACTCTACATTCACATCTAGAACATCAGAGGCACAAAAGTTGAAATGGGAATGATTCCTTAGTAGCCTAACGGAAGAACCAGCACCACCAGACCTTTAACATTAACCGTCCCATCCCGAGGCATCAGAAAGACCGGCTGCCCCATTCAGAAACATTGCGCTGCCCGTGCTAGTTACTCGAGAAAAGAGCCGCTGAGAAAACGAAGACAACATTCCATAACCGTAAGGCTTTCTCTCGATATTCGTGTGACACACAAGGGGAAAGGGAAATTGAGGGAATCGCATTGAGGCAGAACGCACACAGTCCCCTACCGAGTCCTTGTCGAATGCACTGCCCACGGAGGAGCAGATGCCAGCAACAAGAAACTCAAAAACAGAGGTGATCTGTTTTCGGGGAATGTGCGATTTGGAGTAGGGGAAATGGGAAACAGACATGATAATCGTGGGAATTTGCCCGAACCGCTTGCTGTGGAACCAATTTTAGAAATCAAACGCACACAACTCCATTAAGAATCGCTCCTAGACGACCAGACGATGATGCTCCTAATTCTATCCGGGAATAGACCGTTGTTGCCGATAAGGAGGTAATACATGGTCGTGAGACGTTAATATGTCTAGGCAGCGGGAGCCGGAGGCTGTTCCTCGGTTGTGGCCTCAGCAGGCTTCTCGGCCTCGACGGGCTTCTCCTCCTTAGAGGCAGAGGCCTCGCCAGAGACCTCACCCTCAGCACCCTCAGATGACGTCCAGAGAGTCAGGTTGTCACGGAGGAGCTGCATGATCAAAGTGCTGTCGCGGTAAGACTCCTCGGACAGGGAGTCGAGCTCGGCAATAGCATCATCGAAGGCCTGCTTAGCAAGGTGGCAAGCACGGTCGGGGGAGTTGAGGATCTCGTAGTAGAACACGGAGAAGTTCAAGGCAAGACCGAGACGGATGGGGTGAGTGGGTGTAAGCTCAGTCTGGGCGACATCGGTGGCCGTCTGCGGGGAGAACGGTTAGAATTCAATGTTCTCAGCCATTGGAAGCTGTTGCGTCATACCTTGTACGCCTCATGTGCGGCGGTGGCAGCGACCTTGCGCTTCTCTCCAGAGGCGAACTCAGCAAGGTAGCGGTGATAATCACCCTTCCTATATTTGCAGTATGATTAGCCATGCCATCTCACGATTGATCGGACTCCGAAGCCGGAACAATACATAAACGTACATCTTATGGTAGAACACCTTGGACTCGCCAGACTCAGCCTTGGGGATCAACGACTCATCGAGGACGTTGAGCACATCCTGGCAGACCTCCTCAAGCTCATTCTCGATCTTCTGGCGGTAGTCGCGGATGGTGCTAACGTGCTTCTCGGAACCCTTGGACTCCTCCTTCTGCTCGATGGAGGAGATGATGCGCCAGGACGCACGGCGGGTGCCAACAACATTCTTGTAGGCAACGGACAGGAGGTTGCGCTCATCAACGCTCAATTCTCCGCCAAGCTGTGGGTATGTTAATGGGTGATGCTCACGGGTGGCTTTGGGGGCCGTGGATTGTGAGGTGGCCTTCTGAAGAGACCCGGGCGGTTTCTGGGCAGCATACCTTTGCGACTTCCTGCGAAACAGTTAACTTCTGATCGATGATCACCAAGAATTCGGGGTTGAACAGACCTTCATGTACTTGACCATCTCTGTAAGGCGAGTACATATCAGCATGCGTGTTCTTTTCAAGTAGGCTGCAGGATGTCGGTGAAAGACGTACCATCGTAACGCTCAGCCTGTTCGCACAGCCGTGCGAGGAAAGTCTTACTGCAATCGGAGTCAATGCCTGAGGCCCTTCATGGTCCATGGACCATGAGTGTTTCAATCGTACCTATCGCGCTAGATGGGGAATAGATGTTAGCAATCTGTTTATGTTTTATCGTAACTATGAAAGCCAGCGCCAACGCCTGCGCCCAGATGGCAGAGGGGCAGACGCAGCGGCCAGGCGGGGAGGGATGAAGGCGGCGCAGATAAAGGGAGCACTTACTTCGTTCGCCATTATGACTGTTTGTGGTGATAGAGGATGTAAAGATCTGGAGAGTGAACGGGTGGATGTGGGGGCGGTGGTTGCGGAGAGAGTGTGGTGTAGGAAGATGGAGATGAAGTGGTGTTGAGGATGGAGTGTGGAGTGTTTTGGGGAGTAAATCCTTGGGTGCCTGCGCTTTTTGACGAGCGGGTCGGACTGGGTCTTTCACTTGTGCAGAAGAGGGACCAGCGTGATCCGCCCCCCAACAACAACACAGCACGCTGAGCCTTCACACAGCAACCGCCATTCGCGACTGGAAGTGACTGACCCTTGGTGAAGTAACTAGCTTTTTATTGAATATTCTCAATCCATGATGAAAACAGGGCAACCACTGCATTTATTCCAGCCATACTGATACTGCTTGCTTGCCCAGTTTCCCCCCTCCATTCTGCTGGCCGTGCGTGCTTGATAGAGGGGCGTTTAAGCAAGCACCGCCCGATAGCAGCGGAAAGCGGACAACAAATCGGATCGTCTCTCCTCTGCATCCTGCTTGTATCTAGACTCCAGCCTTGTATACACATACACAGCTCTGCAGCGTTTGCTGTCCTCTCTTCACAGGCTCCAGCTGCCTTCTATCCCGTCACACTCCAGACCAGAGGGGCTGAGCTCGCTATGCCCAATACTGCCCGCCAACGAGGCGGTGACGGCCAATCACGTTACGCTAGAAACAGCTAGAAACCTGCAAAAAGCACCCCCGTTTTTCACCATTTCCTTATGTATACCTATACACGTGATACATACACGAATGCATTGATGCCTGGTCTTGAAGGCTCCATTTACCAATCCATGATGTGTAGAGTGCTTTATGATCGACTGTATTATCTTATAGGTACAATATGAAGTCGTAGGACGTAGGGATTTGGACTACGTTTGGGTATCTATATACTTATGATCAGATATCATGGATGTGTCCTCCTTCCCTCTACCTTATAATACAATGGTAGGCTCTGGAAGAGCCGTTTAACCGAGTGCGTCGAAATGCCCTGGGATGGCATCATAGGTGGGGGTACTGCGTTGGCATACATATATTTGCCTAATTGCAGATACATTTAGAGAACGATGATAGAAGTGCATTGTGATATCTCTTATGCAGACACTGCCTCAGTATGCCTTCACATCAACAAGCGCCAAACACCAAGCATAAGCGCCGCCGTTCCTGTGCAAACACCCCTACAAACAAGTTAGCAAAGCCTCTCACTTCATATAAACGGCTCTGACAAGAATCGACATACATCAACCACTGCAACGTCTGGAACTTTACGGCCTCCAACCTCTCCCTCAGCTGCGCAGTTTCCTGCTCAATCCTGGTCTCCGTCTCCTTGATCTTGAGCTCCTGAACATTGGCCTCCTCCCTGATCCTGCCCTTCTCGAGGTTCAGGTCTAGTCTGACCGAAGCCTGTGTCCGGTTAATCTCGTCTCTCAATCTCGAGTTCAGCTTCGCCAATTCATTTGTCAATCGCTCGTGGGAGGCACGCGTGAGGCTCGATTCGGTGGAGTCGGCGGTCAGAAGCTCGGAGCGGAGTTTCGCAAAGTCGACTTTTTGGGTGTAAGTGGCTTTCTCTTGGTCTTCACGAAGGACCATCGTGCGGGTCAGGTTCTGGATGCTATGAGTCATGTCAGCTGGGGTGCCCTCGACCTTGAGGGAATTGTAACCGCACCTCTCCTCAATGACATCGCTGAGAACCCTCATCATGGCTTCCGCCTGCTCCGCTGTAAACCCCTCATCTCTTAATCGCTGGACGAACTTGAGCGTGTCGAAGTGGTGGTCGCGAGCTTGCGGGGCTGTGGCGCTGAAACAGCGCTGGGCATTTGCAATGGCACCGGGTTGTAGGGCAGACCGTGATTGTATTCTGGTATGCTTTTGTTCTGAAGACCCTCGAGAAGGTGTGGTATAACAAGGATGCGCAGGTGAGCTGTATGCTAGGGACGACACGCGCTGCCGGTGCGACTCGAGAGGTCCAAGGGCGGTTGCAGGCTTGAGAACCCTTGAACTCCATGTGAGTTGAGGGAGTAGGAACCGCGGGATCGCGTTTGTTCGCATAGAGGGTATCGCCATGGTGTTGTGCTGTTTGAATGCTGTTTTGGTTGAGGGGTTTGTGCTGAGAGCGGGAGAAGGGGAGCAATGACGTACTTACTAAGCTCCGATAGTCAGCCACCCCAAAGTCAGCGGGACGAAAGGAAAGCACAATAAAAATGAGAACCAGGTTATGAACCTATTCGTGCGCGTCTGCCGGTTCAGTGAACTGCACTTGTATTTCTCTACAAGCCCAATAAGATCTAAAAATTCCAAGCATACACCTACTCCCAGCTACCGCCAGTTCCCTTCGCTATGGTCCTAGGCTAAAAGAACTGTATTTGTCTGTTCAGGGTGGATACAATCTGGCGCACAGCGGACACGAATTGATTCACCACCTGGTGGGAGAAACCTAATTATTTAAGAAATCAAGATATTCATAATCATCTATCTCGAACTATAAACTAGAAAAACCCGCCTTCGAGCAAATCGTTATATTGGGATTCCAAAGCTTGCCCTGCTTGCTATGCACGCTCATTCAAGCCCTCCTATAAAAGCAATGAAGGAGAGATATAAGATATCGCATACTATCTCCCATATTCCAAGCTCGGCACAATCACCGGCCCATACTTCATAGGAGCAGCATAAGGTCCCTCATTCTGCACCATGAAATCAACAGCCAAGCTGAGCTTCCCGCTGCCATGTCCTGGAACCGCTTGGCCGAAGGTTCCATTCACAATTTCGGGATCATAGATCACGCAGGCGACGTAGTTCCTCCTACCCATCAGTCTCTTGTATTCACGCGCCGCTCCATTGACGTCTTGAGTGAAGATTTCCATCATGTCTTCTTTGGTATCAGACGGCTGGTGGGTGCTACGATGGCCATTTGCTGGAATATAAAGGGCTCGGTTGTTGTGGAGTAATCGCAGAACATAGTTGCTGGGTGGAGCATTAACGACGGATGAGCTGATGATTTGGTACATGGTCTTGTGATCTTGCGGTTTTGAGGGATCGTGGACGAGACCGGCTCCGCAGCAATCGACTCCGCCAGAGAAGAATGTCATTCTGAGAGATCTGTTGTGTGCGATGCCTTGAAGGGTGCGGATCAAGTATGTCCGTTCTAAGTCCTGCCAATGGCATTAGCAAGCTTGGTCTCAGCTAAAAGGATCAATATCTTACCTTTGACTCATGGGTCCATTGGTCTCTAAGCTCATCGAGCAGGTCAATCTCACCAAAGGGACTCAAGACACCACTCATCAGCCCTGACTTCCCGATAGCTTTCTTAACGGAATTGAATCCTTCACCAACAACACTTTTGGCGCCAACAACGCCAGCCACAGAGCTTGTTACCTTTCCCAGAACATTGAAAGTACCTGTAACTGCCTTCTTTCCAGTAGCCACGGTATTTGCAAAGTGCTCGACAGACTCCAGACGAGGATAGATAACGGGGACTGGTACCATCCAGATACAGTGCTGTACACTTGGAGGAAGCGTTGCAACCTTAGGAAATATACCTTGGTATGTCGGACCGGCCATGACCTGATGAGGATTCCTCTCCGATCGGCAATCGGGCCCAACTACGGTCACACAAGGCCCCAGGTACTTGATGAAGTGCCAACCAGTTCCGGTGATGGTGAAGAGATCGATGTCATTGCTCACGTTGCGGAGGATCTCGAGCGTTGTGTGGTGCTGGAATAGAAGATACATCTCAATGCCAATTCGACCAATATTTTTGAACATGTTCGAAAATTGCATGTACTCGGGATAGGAGCCAAAACCATCAAAGCTGTGATTTATTAGTGAGGAGTCACAAACACCAAAATACAATGCAACTTACATGTCATGATCGTCCAGAGTCAGGATATGTGGGATCTGTGCAAAAGCTTGCCTCAAATGCGGCTGGTCGAAATGGCTTGTGTAGTAATGGAAGTAAGCGTGACACACTTCCTCCTCATGCTTCGCAGTCCAAGGAGCATTCTTCCGATTCTCTTTTCCGCTTGTCGCAGTCCACTGCTTCAGCAGGGGAATCTCTTTCCACAGGCGATCAGCATAAATTTGCCCACCAAGACCGAGCTGCACATGGAAGCCACCACATTCCTCGTTCTTTTGAAGGATATCCTTCCACATGAAGCCGATTCCTCCAAGCTTTGACCTGGTATCATTGCTAACATTGAGAGCATAGTCATTTCCTGAGTGAGCAATGAATCGCCAGGATGTTTCGTGTCGTCCAGCAACGAGGAATTCATAGCGAGTGCAGCCGAGGTGAGATGTGATCGCGTACGTCCACTTCGCGGCATGGTCTTCCTCCATCCTAAGGTCAATGTCATATCTGTAGAAAATCCAGTTCTGATGAGAATAGATTGGATTGGCCTTGAGTTGTCGGGGATTTGGCGAGAGATCTACGCTTTGGTGGATATGTATTGTTGGCGGATGTGGTGTGTTGGTGACCAGGAGGATAGATCCTAGCCATAACCCTCTCTCGATGTCCATATTGGTATACCTCAAGTATGGGCCGAAGTAGACGCTGTTTGTCGGTGCTATTTTGTACTGGTCCACTCCGGCGACAGGAGGAGGGCCTGTGAAGCCAGCAGCGGTTGGAGTGGCAAGGCCGGCCATACTCATCATATCACCCGGATAATTTGCAGTTTGTGGCGCAAATCCTGGAGAAGCTAGAGGAGCCTTGCCAAAGCCAGGTGAGGCCAACGGGTTCGCAAATGAGGCAGTTGGCGACATCGGCTCATTCAAGTTCAAGGGAGTGGGGCCCTTGGGGAACTCCCACTGCGTCGACTGCGTGGGCAAATGAATGTAGTAATATTGACCAGAATTGGGATCAAGGTGGGCAATCCACCCTTCAGGCAATGGTGGTGGAGAAGCAGGTCCAGGACCTGGTGTAGAGCCTGGTGTCATTACCTGTTGTGATGCTTGGGAGGATGAAGCCACAGGCGACATAATGGCTCCTGCTGCCATGGCGGTGTGAGGAGATTGCCCGTTGTGCTGTTGTCTTGGGTCATTTGCAAAAGCAGGATGTGATTGCATATTCGGGTCAGTCATAACGCCAGGTTGAGGAGTCGGTTGTGTAATGCTCTGAGTCCGCTTCTCGTTGGGATAGCCCTGTACAGTCGAGGCTTCAGCAGCGGTGGAGGGATGAGAGATGCTGGAGTATGCTGGAGGCGGCTCTTCGTTCAGATTCATGCGTCCCATATCCTGCTGTAGAGGATGTTCAGAAGGAACGTTTGTGCGCGGTGGAGAAGCCATAGGCTGCGGAGCGCTGGGTGGAGGCCCAACCTCATTCATTCCCTGATACACAGCTGGAGGGCCATGAGGCTGACTACCCGGTTGTTCCGTCGGTGTCCAAGGTCTCCTTGGGGGCTGCTGCTGAGGTGGTGGGGAGGAAACGGGCGGCGAAGAAATATTCGGTCTGGGTTGCGAATTTGCATATACCTGGTTCCGTTGAGCTGCAGCAGCATTCTGAGCAGTCTGAGCTTGGAGATTTGTTAATGTGGACGGGCCAGCAATTCCAGCAGCTGCAAAGCGAGCTTCGATACCTCCACTTGGAGGTGGGATGATAGGGGTCTCAGGAGGCGGCGGGGACCCTCTCTGTGCCCTTGTAGTCGATGTAGATGCTGTGGAACTCAGCCTGTTGACGCCTTGAGGATTCGGAATTTTGAGCGCTGGCTCGGACGGTGCAGGAGGAGCGTTACTCGGAGGAGGCCAGTACTGCTGGTGAAATTCAGGAAAGGGGTTCGCTGCAGGTTCGCTCCCCTTCCTCTGCGGCGGTCTCTGGAACAAACCCTCCTTATCAGGCGTCTCTGGACCAGGGGAATCTGGCAATGGCTTTGGTGCATTCCCTCTCCGCTCTGCCAGCCTGGATGGCTGTATCGTGCCTTGGAGACTATCCGCAGTCCCAGTCCTTATTGGTGGCGTATGTCCATAGCCTGATAATGTTGGCCTGTTCGGATCGTTGGCATCGAACCTCGTCCGAGGCGAACCTCCAGACGGCGTGGCATTTGATCCATGTCTCCTGCCTCCATCTTCCGGAGGTGTCGCATTCCTTCCGGCTCTCTCTCGCTCACTAAGAGGTGTATATCGTGCCTGGCCGGGCGGGGCCTTGCTCGAGGGTCGGTCGTCAGGGTAGGGCAGCGGCGCAGTGGGAGGACTCGTGGGAGGTGCTGGGAATGACGGCATCGGGGGAGGACGTGAGAATGGGGGCTCCTTTCCACTTCCAGCGGATTCGGTCCTTGGTGGAGGACTTTTTGAGGCTGACTCGCGCTTCTGTATCCTCAGGGGCCCAACAGTGGCCGTTTGTGGGTTGAGCTCTGGGCGTAAGAAGAGCTCCTCATCTGGTCTTCCTTTGCGGTTATCCATCGCCTGTATAGGTAAAAGTGTTCCTCTCTTTCTGCTGTTCTTTTCGATATAGCTTATTTCTGTATGTGGACGTGAGTAAAGGAGTGCGAGAGCAACGCGATGGGGGAGTGAGGAGGGTTGCTCGCGGGGTAGCTAGCAAGGCGGGATATGACGACGCTGGTACCACTCAAGAGTAAGACTTAGGCTGAGGGAAACTGGACGGCCTGATCAATGAGACAGTGAATGAGATCTGAAGGTGAAGTGAGCAATGCTACCGTTCCGGCCAGTTGTAGTTACCAGAGGCGTAACTGCTTACTTACGTATGCGCTTCAAAGATCAACCATCTCGCTCCTGCACGTCGTTCGGGTATTGGGGTATTGGGCTCCTGCGGGTCTCTTCCTCGAGGCCACCAAGACCACAGCCCTGTTCATACTGTCGACCGACCCTGTTCCTCTCGATGCGTCTTCAGGCCGTTCCGCCATGGTGATTGGTTCTGGACTCCATATACGCGCGCAACAAGGCATGCATCACACTTGGCAGCCGCCCAGCGCTTTTCTTCCTGGGTATCGAGGGGCATTGAGCTCTGCAAATGGAGAGCGCGCAGCACAATTTGTTGAAAAGATTCCCAAAGGACTCGAGTGGAAGCGCTCAGGCTTGTCTCGGGTGGTTGCAGCTCGTTCTTCTATCCAGGCGAGACTCGACGGCGCAAGGGACGGACCGGCACAGACGCTCGACCCTTTTACTAGGAACTTTCTGTCACTTCTACGTATACGAATTCTGTAGAACGTTACCTTTTTTCTGTATATCGAATTAGACATGAGACCCTGATATCAGAAGGAAGATGGTTTATCTTGACCTGTAGGAAATCTGCTCAATTTAACTTCTAAGCTTGATCTCTAACTTCTAGACTTTATACAATCAATCACACTCGAATCTCGAGTGTTGATCTCTATCATCTTACTTCTGTATACAATTATTAGTTAGGGAGAATAAGATGGCAAGAGAAAGTTTCCATTTTGTTGAGTACCTGTTCTTCCGATTGCTTCGTGTACACAAATTTTCAATCAAAGACCCCTTAATTCCCGCTTGACAAGCGCTTTCGCTTTTTTTTCTAGATCTTTTTTCTCTTTAATGTCTTTCCAGTTCTGGAGACCGCAAAAACTCTACCAAATACGGATGCCCCCCTTAAGAACCAATATCAGCATGATAGGCCGATGGAACAATACCAAGGCGCACCCTCCCGCCTCGTATATGTAAGTGCTAATCCAGAAAGGAGAGAACGCCAAGGCTGAATCCATCCGGTATCCGAGACAGAATGGGGGATACAGGCGAGGGGTTACGTGCACTCAGCGACTCACTGCGGCTAAGAGGTACGGTTTACGAACCACATATCAGTGAGGGGCAACCGCTTGATCCCTATATTTCCTCTCGAAGTTCAGGGTTGCCATTATTTCTTTGTCTTAGGCGACGCTGGTGGAAGTACTTATTGTTTCATGGGTTCCTTTTATCCTCGTTCTTCGTTCAGCCTCATAATCCCGTGATGCAAGCTTAAACTTATCTCAATACTACATCGATCACCTGCTCCCAAGCCTATAAGTCAAGAGCCAGGAAGATAATAGGGGGGCAACCATATGCTGATAGCCACGCTACTCTATCACAACTCCAAAGCTTCTTACAGACTCGATCTTCTCCCTTTCAACTCAAGCTTGAATCCTAATAGTGGTACGAATTGGATACCAACTCAATAGCTTCAGCAGTTCCAGCGGGCTCTTCAATGAACCAACTCGAGCCTAATTCAAGCGCTCCGCTGCTGCCTTATACGGCGGCGGCAGTACCGCAAGCAACAAAGGGCTGCTGCAATGTCTCAGCCATTGCAACAGCACAACATGTTTCCGAAAGGACAACAGCAGCTACAGCAACAGACAGTTATGGGCAATCTATAGCAATTTCAGTCCGAAAAGAGCAACTTCCAACAATCTGGAGCACCGCAGCCTCCGATGCACTCAATGGCTTCGCCAGATACTCTTCAGTATCCCCCAAACATGACTGCTCAGCAATCAAATATGGTCTTTCAAATGGTTGAGCAAGCAATTGATAAGGAGGTGCTGGAACACATGCTCCCGGAGGAAGAGAAGATGATCCTCACGACGAATTGATCCTCACCGTGAATGTGAAGAGCTTGCAGGTGGGCATCAAGCACAAACTAATGGGCGTGGATGCAGACTTGAGATTTGTTGGTATATATCCGACAAACAATGCTCAGGCATGCGAGAAAGGCTGGTTTTGTCCTTATTTCTTCGCCAGCGCGAGAACACCTTCGGTCCCTCGCACCAACGAATTTGCCATATGTCAATTCTTTGGACCGTTTTTAGGAGGTAAATTTATTAAAAACCATAAGGTTCAATGATACTTACCCTCTTCTCAGGCGACTACGCCATGGCCCACAAACTCGTCTCCGAATCTGTCCACACCCTCGCCCTCTGCGATCCCAACCCCAGCGTCGACATCGGAACCAACCGCATGGTCATCCTTTTCACCGGCATCTCCCCCTACCGCGCAAACATGTGGTCCACGTCCTGTCACCCTGGGTGCGGCACCGTCATATTCCACCTCCTGGACGGCTGTCCTGCGCTTATTGTCCCTGTAACAAACCGCGCTCCTATCTGTGCTTGGTCACCATGGACGTTGAGCCAGATACGGGCAAGCCAGTATACAGTGAATCCTGTGGCTGGTGGGTATAGGGCGCAGTGGCAACATGAACAGATTTGTGAGTGGTTGGATACTATTGTATCACTTCCACATCTTAACCCGGCAGTGAGGGAAAAGTATGTGGATGTGCTGGGGAGGAGTGTCAGTTTGGTTATTAATGGGGCATTGGCACTTGAGAAGGTACCGCAGCCAGTTTTGAAGAAATTGGATGCGGAACAGGCGGGCATTGTGATATTTAGGTATTGGAGTGTATGTTCAAGGGATTGCCGCAAAACCTTCTCTTATTCGACTCTTTTAAATTCCGTGTGAGAGGTTGTGTTTGAGTTTTGGCCGGAGATACCAGGTTTCGGTCAATCCGTGTACGCATTCTTATATCGGTAATTTCAGAATGATCAGTATATGTGCACAGAATTTCGCGGACAGCTTCATCGGTTACGAGAGAGGTACACAACGATACGACGTATAGATCTCATATATATCCTGTTTCCTCCCTTGCCGGTGGGAGTTGTATGCGCCGTGCAAATTTCTCTTACCAAAATTCGGATTCTTTTCACAATATGGGTTCAACACCACGCTTTCCTCATTTTTCAGCTGGATGGTTCTATTCAAGTCAATATTTAACAGTGTTTAGCTGTATGTATGGAGCTGTTCCATATATCTTCATATTGTTCATCTAGCTATCACATTTTTCTAGCATTATGCCTCATCTACCCGTACCCTCTCATCTATCACCACAGTGTAAAACCCTCCCCGGGTCTCTACTATTTTTTCTCTCCCCACTCTGTTGACTATTCCTCCTTCCTAACCTCTTCACATCTCCAAATATGCCCCCTCGATTTCGCCCGCTGGTACTGCTATACCTGCAAAACATCTACGACACCAGCACCGGTTGCCCTCTCGGCCGTCCCCAATGCCCCGTCAGCGTCTTCGTAAGCTGAGCACCAAAACCAGCGGTACCGAGCATACTTCTCCCCGACGGTTCGATTACATGGTCTCCTGCCTCCACTACATGGTGAAATCCTGTCAAGGATGAGGAGCCGGCGCCGAGAGAGTCGTATGCGGTGATGTTTACTGAGAAGCTGTGTAAGTGCGAGCAAACCGCTTGTTGGATTTGTCTGAAGTATAAGAGGACGGGTTGGACACCGTTTTATGAGTGGGTTACTGAGCAGGTGAGTCTTGAGGAGAGGATTTGGGGCCACAGAGTGGGTAGTTGCTGCTGAACGGACATACTAGGACTCTCCGTCTTGTGATTAAAGAGTCTAAGTAGTTCGTCAACCGCTTAGCAAGTAAGTTAATATTGTCCCTTTTCCTCGGTTTCCATTGATTGCTCAACACTAACAGTCCTTGACACCCACATCATTAAATTCAGTTTTTATATACTACAACATCTTTCCCGCGTTTTCCTTTGTCTTATTATTTACTCAAGCTTCTCTTGCAAACAAAACTGGATCTTTTCGAGACAGATATGTTTCAGGTTACAGAACCTCTTATACTGCACTGTGCAGATACAACACACACACGTTTTCACAATATTCTCGGGTTTGGCGGAAATCAACCAAATGCCTAGTTCCAGAGGTAGCTTCTCAGAAATTAGCCCACCTTTTTGTAGTTAGACACTTTTGGTCTTTCAGAGGTATAAAACCGGAATCGCCCCTGTTCATGGCCAGCACACCGGCATATCTACAACAAACGAAACTCTGACACCTACTTCCTTTAGACTACGCTTGGATATGGAACAGCCTACACGGACCGGTTCCCTTCCCGTCGGAGACGGTGTATGGTACTGTTGTGGATGTCTAGAAGAGCATATCCTCAAACTTCGCAGAGGTTTTCGCCCGTTTCTGCCCCTTCGATGCAGGAAATGCTGCCACATTATCTGTGAGGAGTGCATAACCTCTTCCATAATCAAGATCTTTCCTTCTGAATTAAAGCCTCTTGCAATCCCGGCACAACTATTGAAGGAGCTGTCTAGAATTCCATACGGCTGCATCTGCGGCGACTGCGGAAGGACCTGGCGAGCAAAGCTTTGCACTGTCTGCCAAAAATTTTGTTTACGCCTCAGTTATGCTCTCAAGTCTTCTCCTGAGGATCTTAAGGCCAGGAAGATGCCACAAAGTTCATTTAAAGGCAAGGAGTGCAAATACCTCAGGTTTACCGACTACATCTGTTGCGGACAACCCCTGAAGCTCGACTGTCTGCGCTTTTATATTGGCAGTAATGAACATTACCAAGAGATGGGTCCGCAGCTCTTTAGAGTGCTCTCAAGCCAATGCCTACCTAAGGGTTCCCCTCTTCCACAAACGCCTCCCGTCCAAACCTACTTTATTCTGCCAGACGGCCTTCCAAGGCAAGGAAAAAGTTACTTCAATGAGTCCCACCCCTCCAAAGACGGTTTGCAACAGCGCTTACGTGTCGCTCTTCATCCACTGGAAAGCTACTATTTCAGATTTCGTTGTTATGGTGAGAGTTTAAGACACCCCCCAAATTCCGGCCATGGTCAGGAACAAAATAGTATTCATGTCCCCTTGGATGTTCCTTACGGGGGGGAGCTTCCACATGCCCACGATGTTTCCACCAATTTCTAGGCGAGGATGCAGGTGTGGAAGCTATAATACAGTCTACGTTTAAAGCCGCATAAGGCTTCTTCTCATTATCTCACCGCGCATACTGGTACACATTCTAACCTTCATCTTCACCTTAAACATTTAGTTTTCTTTCTATGTTCATACACTCGACCATCCTGGAAGTACTCGATACCATCTTCAATAATCCTCCTCTGTTTAACCCCTTTTTCTAATTTTATACCTTTTTAACCATTTTGCTCAGCTTAACTTATTCTGCCGGTCTACCTTAAAATGGATGATATGCAGATATGATTCCATGACCTGGCATGATGGCTCTTGGTGGAGATATGAGATGACTCGAATACGGTAATTACGGCATAGAATATTCTACGATTAAAGTCTTATAACCCACTACAGAAGCACTCCGTACATAACTTGTTCTCACAAAGCTGCACATCTATCATCAGTGACTCAACTCTCCATTACAGACCACCTTCGCACATCTATCAAGGTCTTAGTTCTCATTTGTACAGACTACCTTCGCCCATCCATCAGTATCTCATCTCTCCATCACATAAATATCTTCTCACAGTCCTCCTGTTTCAACTATTACATATGTATACTCCAGAGCGTTTCGATTCTGCAGTCCATCTCAAAACCACATCTATTTCCGCCATTGTCTCCATGTTTGACAGCAAAAAGGCTTCCCTTCCTGGTGTGTGGGCCAACTGCCGCCGAGACGGAGACGGAGTCTGGTTCTGCTGCGATTGCCAGCGCGAGCATACCCTCAGACACCAATCTGGACAACATCCATTTGGCAACCTTCGATGTCTCGACTGCAGACACATTATTTGCGATGAATGCACGACATCCGGTATCTTCAAACTATATCCTGACATTTTGCAAGACCCAGTACCAGTGCCCGCGTTCGACATCAATAATAGAGAGATCCCATATGGCTGTGTGTGCAAAGACTGTGGCGAAACTTTTCGTGCGGTCCGCTGCAAAAGAAGAGATCGAGGCTTGCTGTCCTTCGTTAAAGATATAAGAAAAGGGGTGACATACATCAGGTTTACAACCGGCCAGCTCTGCTGCGGCGAACCAATATCCACTATCTGCCTACGCTTCAGCATCGGAACCTCGAGCGACTACAAGCACGGTGACCCAAACGCCGCATGGGCCTTGAGCCAGTGGCGACACTTCGATCAACACCTATACCCTGGCGTTGTTACTCCAAGCACCGAAGTCGAGACCGGGCGTACAATTTCAATCCTCAGTATCATTGCCGAGGGGTCTGAAAAGGACGAAGCTGCTTTAATCCGTTCTGCCGTCCCAAAGTTCAACATGCTCGTCATACCACCATCGGATGAGGATCTGAGGAACAAATCAGTACAAGTCCCTCATCCTAGGCTGCCTCTAGAGTCACGTGGAGGTAAGGGGAGCCTTAAAAAGAAAAACTCGACAGGAGCCATGTTGAGTGAGCAAGAGAGAGATATGCTCAAACCGCCTACTTTGCGCAGGAAAAGGAAGAGCGCGAAAAATTCGCGTGTGGGCACGGCTCTCAGTCGGGCTGCGAGTATTTGAGGATGCCGTTCCATATATATAGGGCTTCTGAAAACCAAAGCTCGTGTAAGTTCCCACTTACTGTCTACTCAGTACTCTTGGATTATGATTGAAGCTTTCGGCTAACCTTTTGCTGTCCAGATATGTTTCCGAATTCTCAAAAGATTTTTTGAATAATGCTCCCTATATACCTCCAAAGTCAAATTTTCGGCATGACTATACCTATTACCTTTACCCTACATGGAAGCCCTAAATTATGCATCTATAAAACCCCTTTCAGACGCATGGGATAGACTGTACTGGCATTCGCTCTATACCAAGGAATTGTACTTCTTATACCATTCCTACTGCCCACGCCCAAGAAACCCTCAGTTACACCACCTCCCTCCAATCTTCCAACCCTCTAATCCCCAACGAAATGTCTACTGTACCTACCTCTTTCAGGACTCGGCATTGGCATGTCCGCTCCCAGCTCGACGCATTTAAACCAACCGCAGGCACTCATCCCCCTGGCTACTTGCGCTGTCTCTGCAACCACACAATCTGCTGTTCCTGCCAAAAATTGGCTCCGGTCCAGGAACTCCCGTTCAAAGGTTTCTCTGTAATCATCGGAGTACCAATGTCCAAGACGCCAGGGATCCCATATGGTGAGGTCTGTCCGAAATGCGAGTTAACGGGACGAGCAGTCGCATTGATTCGCTTCAAAGAGCTAGATAAGATGTCGATACAATTTCGGAAGCATGTATGTTAGTGTGGGGGGGTTTTCAGATGGGTCTTGGTGCAGGTTTGAGATTAAGGAACCTGCTAAGGACGTGAGTGATAATATCGGCCATGAACGTGCTGGGCTACTTCGCCCTTCGCATTTCTCTTGAATACGTAGCGTGGTACTCGAGCTGGAAGGTGGAGGAGAAGCCATGGCAATCTTGGGCAAGCTCTGGTTAGGTGGAAGTATTAATAATTTTACTCTCTCTTTATGTATCAAGATACTATTATTTCCCAGAAGATGACTATAAACGATCGTACCGTGAATACACCAGATATATGATGAACTCCCTTCAATTCTACAGTTACTACCGATACTTTAAGGCATTTTCACTAGTAAAAGAAGCGAATAAATTGTTACAGTTAGGATATAACAAGACTAAAATTGGTATGAGGGGTTCGCTGTATGAAAGGTACCCAGTCTATCGATATCTTAGTCTACTTCAAGGGCCGGTCGCATCTAAACAATGTCTTGATCTTATCTCTCTCTCAACAATGATATATTTTTCAAGTACCGCTATATCTGCCACCATTTCAGTATTATTCAGATGCATTGTTCCTACATAATGAGCTCTTAAATGGTGTTATAGCTCGAGCTGTATATAAGCAACTGTAAAAAAATGTAGATTATACATCATGAATACAGAAGGTATGGAGAGAATTAAGGGCATATAACTATCTGGTAATTTCTTCTCTCTACGAAAACAACCTCCAACGACTCATTACTTTATAATAGCTCCTTCTACGCCATCAGCTCCACAGCCAACATAACAGACACTGTTTGATCGGCCAATGTACGCTCTTGGAGACGGTATCTGGTAATGTTATAATTGCCAAACTGAGATTTCTCTTACCATCCGGACGGTTTTGCCAGAGCTCAAGTACCAGCGCGAGTCCCAACACGTAGAGAATGAGAATAATGATATAGACAAGCGACAGAATAGTAAAGTGAAGTTCAACGAGAGCTAAAAGGTAATGGATTTCGTTCATTTTGTCAGCTTGATGCCTCCAGCTCCTTCAAAGTTCCATGAGAGTTCACTAACAGACCGGGCAGCGAACCATCATGAGCCAGAATGGGCATCATATAAGTGTGGCTGAAGTGGTTGAATGCTATTCGGAAGAAGCGGTTCTTTTCACAATTCTCCGAGAAGCCAGTGACAGACTGAGCAGCCCTCATACAAGTGCGGACTGAAAAGTTCTAACGCAATCTTTGAGAAATGGGCGCGTTAGGTGGCACGGTAGATGCCTAGTAGGCCCCAAGGTCATACAAACCGAAGATTAATAGCTGATAGTATGCGGCGACTCCTGGACTGAAGGGCTTTGGGGTTATATTAAATTGAATCGGGGTCCAGATCGTCATACAAAGTCGTATTCTTTCTCTTTCTCTTTTTTTTTTCTCTAAGTTTTATAACAATTGAAACCATAATCAATAAGAATAACTGAGAACAAAAGTGTATAAATATTCTGACATTCATTAAGAGATGTAAGCCGAAACAGAGTGGCAAGCCCAAGATATGATGACGGAAAAGAATGAAGGCATTAACTTACCTAAAGACACGCCAAATCTTGGAGATCACTATTGAACTTTGCCCAGAGAACTATATTTTATTTCTTCAGTGTTCTTCAAACATATCTTTTCAGAAACCCAGATGCATGTAGACACCTGGCTCGAAGGATGTGCCTCGTCAGGAATAGTGTCTTAGGGCACCTCCCTCCCTTAAAAGCCTGTTTGGACTGGTATACCAATTGCTTCGACTTGCTCTGACAAGCTGATGTTTCCTCACTCCTAGTTCCTCACCGAGTCTCCTCTTCGCCTCGTTAACCGCCTTCGTTGCTTCCTTCATGACCTCCGCCCAGCTCCGATCTGCCAGTATGTTCTCATGGCCAACTCTGATTTACAGGGCGCAAGGAATCCATCATGAATCTGTATAATGCAACACTGTAAAATTGCCTACCATGGAGCAAGTCATGGACAACGGTCAGCTACAGATGCATTACCGTTTTGAGCTAGATATCGGACGTCTCCGTCTCAAGCAAGCAAACAAATGCTGCGTCAGCGTCAAACCCCCCCGCTAAATGGCACAAGCCACAAGGTAACAACAAGCATGTGGGAATTTATTTCCAGGCAGCTGAGACGAACGAAAGAGACGGTGAGATGGAGAGGGTGAATGGAGTGCCCCAGTGTGGCGCGAGTTCAGATGCGTAGGTTTGCCAAGAATGTGGCACAGTCAACTCAGCCCCCAAAGACATCCAATTCCGACATCACTCGCAGATGTTTGCGATAGGCCTATACGGGCGCGTGAGTAGGCGCGCGTAAACGGAGGCGAGCCAGACGAGAGTATAAGAGGATTGGGAAGGCTGAAGAAAACGACTTCTGTTCATCACTCTCATTCAAAGTTAAATTACGTGTTTTCAATTTCAAGCCTCAATTCTTTGACATCATCATCCCACTTTCAGCCTTACAGAAAGTCCTTTCATACAACAAAGACAGACGTGGTAAATATGACAATGGCACCGCATCGTCGGGGCTTATAGATACTAACTCAGATAAGATTCTTTCAAACCGCGGTTTCAGAGAGCGCCTTTGTTACCTCTTCCTTATTACGACCTCGAATACCGTATCTTCGACCTCAACTGTATCTTTCAACCGACCTCGAGCTCCAAGGAATATCTTACACGTGAACAACACAAACAACAATAACCCCAATGGCAACCTCCGCAACCTCCTTCGAACCCACGGCCACCCACATAGACATCGACGCCGGCAACGCCGATACCGACAACCAACTCCCACCGCTCCCTTCCCCTCTCCCAACCCCGCACCCCGACTTCATCCACTGCAACCCGCCCCATGACCCCACCTACCGCGCGCACTCTGTCTTTCTAGCAGGCAGCATAGAAATGGGCAAAGCGATAAACTGGCAACGTCACCTTTCGACCTCTCTCTCGCCGCTCCCCATTACAATCCTCAATCCGCGCCGTGGCCACTGGGACGCCATGGCGAAGCCCACACCGCAGGATAAAACATTCAGGACGCAGGTGGAGTGGGAGTTAGGAGCCCTGGAGAATGCTAGTGTGATTGCCTTCTTCTTTGACAAGAACACGCTGAGTCCCGTGAGTCTTTTGGAGCTGGGGCTTTGGGCGAGGAGCGGAAAGGTGGTGGTTTGTTGCCCCGAGGGGTACTGGAAGGGGGGTAATGTAAGGCTGGTTTGCGAGCGGGAAGGTGTACCGTGTGTTACTAGTTTTCGGGAGTTGGTGCCGGAGGTCGTGAGGATGCTGAAGAGTAAGGGGTTGGAGGTGCCGGAGGGTGTGAAGTTTTGAGGGCTTTTGAGGTTAGGGGATGGTTGCATTGGTTGAAGACTGGAGTTTAAGGGGATGCTGGTAGTCCTGGGGGAGGGTTGGGGTGGGTTTTGTTTTCAAGGTCTGTTTACTGCACTGGTTGGTGTCCTGGGAATAGGTTATGAACGGTATGGTTGTATGAGCAATGGCGTGAGCGAACGATCCTAAGGTTTTTATTCTCTCATCTTTGATAGTACGATACCGCGAAGGCTATATATAAGGAGTCCGTATATCTTCAGATACCAATTTATCTCCTAGGCTTCAACTGAACCAAAACAGTAGAAAAACTTTGTACAGATTGTGGTAGGACCACTGGGTAAGAATCCGATAAACAAGATACGATACGTAATACACCTGCTTCAACGAGCTTCACGGTCCCGGTCAGGATCTGTCTATATGAAGGTCAGGTAGACAGACTGGGGTTGTCAACGCATAAGCAATTGCTTGATTAGAATGTTCAAGGGGATAGGAGAGACTCATTATTGCACGCTCCAAGAGCCTTGTTCGACACCCAAACAAGCAACCCACTGCGATAACTAACCCCACCGTAAGGAAGTGTAAGCCCGTGGTGAGAGAGAGAGATGACATGAGCTGACAGCGTGTATTGTGGTGATGATGATCGTGTACAGTGTTCTGTATGTCTAAGCAAAGGTTTGTAAGGGGTATTACAGGGAGCCAGAGATCATGTGACCTTCAGGCTAACAGAAAGTATGGTTTAAAGGATAGAAGGAGGTGGGAGAGGCACCCTTTTTACACCGTCTAAGTTTATATAACTTTTAACGGTGTTAGGACATTTGGGGTAAAGGGGTTCATACTGTATGCATGTCTGACATATTTTTGCATTCGCTGCGATTGGCATTCAAGGCAGCTCCTCTCCGCAAAGAGTGGTCTGCTTGCATCCTACTTGTATTATGTAAGAGGGGAATATTAGTGAACTGGAGGTATGGCTGAGCCTGGATTAATATATAAAATTTAAGTATAAATTCTTCACTTGATCTATCATGATGCAGCGTCGAGAGATTTTGAAATTGCTGGTGGCGAACATGGCACTATAGAGCCCCAGAACAAATTCCTCTAAAGAGACAAAAGAATGATAGCCGGGTGGACCATCTTTCCCACCATTCCCACCAAGTCCAAGATAGTGAAAAATGGGGGGGGGGGGGGGTTTAGGAGAAATCACGATGAAGTTGTGCGACCAATAGGTGTGCAGGCTGGGCCTGCAAACATAACTTGAAGATGCCAAAGCATGCAGGTTGCCGATGGATAAAGAGGCCGCACCAGTAACGCGCTGCTCATCAACAGCCTTTTTCTATATGTGAATTAGCTACAACGAAATACTGGAGTGGAAATAGCAGAATAGACGGCTTTTGGAATCGCTTTGAGATATGGTATATTGTACATACGGGCAGCGGAACACTCCTCAAGCTGCAAAAGCCATCTGCGAGAGCTCCACTCTGCTTTGATGGTTGCGGTTTGGAGGGCGGGAGAGCGAACTGAAAGCGTGCAAAGGTGGTGCACAAAAAGGCCAGTAACGGGCGGAAATTAGTGTGGTGCCTATTTAGGGTTGACGCCGATTTTCACCGAATTTCTTTTAGATGTTGGATAGACGCGGGCACAAAGTGTTGGACATGCAATCAACAAATGGGAATTCATCTTCGGCCGGACCTTGTCATCGCACGAACTCTTATCGACGATTTGTTCCCTACTTCACTCCTTTGTCACTCGCCTACAGCCAATCAGCTTTTCCGCCGCTTTTTCCCGATCTTGCAGTCTCTGCTCTTCATGAGCCCTTGAGCAGGGGCCTTGGGGGCCATTAGGCATGATGTCGTGACCGAATTGTTTAATGTCACACGATTGCACACCCAGGAAACTGGTGAGAAGAGCATGCTGATGGTATGAGTCGGGGTCGCATTTGCTGTGAATCCTGTCCTTCCATAGCAGTGGAATCTCATGGTCAATTCGTTCCCTGGCCGCCCACCGCCTGGTGCCGATCCACCGCACTATCCTCTCTGACCTCACTCAACTTTGATTTGCTCAGCTTCCTTCTCCTTGGCCGCCGTCCCTTTTGAAATTATTTTTTTTTCTCTGGAGATCTTCTTCCATCATATCCAGCATCGGCACCAAACTTCCAAGCAATCACAGCCAATCCGTCCGCAGTCCAGACCGACCCGCGCACCGGCAGAGCCCCTCAACCCCAAACGAACTGCTCGTCATGGCGGCGTCTCCTCGTGCTCGTACCGCTTAGCATGAGCCCTCCCCTCTATTGCATGCCGCAGCACCCTTTGCTGCGTCTTCACCCAAGATTCAGTGCACTTCTTCTGCTTCTACTCCTGCCGCTCGCCGCTGCCGCCGTCGCCGCCGCCGCCGCCGTCGCTGCTTCTGCTGCTACTGCTACTGCTACTGCTGCTGCTGCTGCTGCTGCTGCTGTTGTTGTTGCTGTTGCATTAATGCTCATTGCTCCACAACTGCTTGCTACTTCTCTACCACTTCTCTATGCGACCGTTCCTGGATTCATCCATCGTGCGGTCCCCGTTTCTCCGAAGATAGGTCCATCTGTTGTGCCGCTATACCTATCCATCGACATCTGAATGAAGGTCCCCAGTGTATTTCCCACAGCATAATTACAGCGTACGGGTAAATCGCCCCGACGCCCCTAGGGTTGTCCCCTCTCTAATCCGCACTACCCGTCCGCACCAACATCTCCATGGAAGAGCCCTAGGCGTGGCATAATACTGAAATCATATTTTAACCTTCTTGCGCTTTGCGCCCTGCAACACTTGATTCCTTCCCCTGTTTTTCCTACCTGCTAGGTCCAGATCTGTATATTTCGGCCTGATCCAATCAAAAAGTCCGCTTCCTATCTCCATTTTGTCTTCCGCTAGCTCCGCAGTCCGAAGGCGTTCGCATCCCATCTAGATCTTCAACAGTCTACTGTAACGTCACTCCTCCGGAGACATTGTTCAGACCTGGTCGCTTCTCTCACCACATTTCCCTAAACACTCGGCTGGCCCGAATCAAAATAAACATCTAAGAGCACCGTTTCTCACTCAATAACCGAGCTCATCTTCGGATATTCTTACCCAACACGACCCACCTATGGGCACTAAAACCACCACTGAACCCTACAACCACCTCTATATGACCGACCTCGAGGAACACTTAAATCGCCTGGGCCTGTCCCAGTACCTTCCGTCCCTGCTTGCTGAAGGGTTTGAGACCTGGGAGACGGTACTGGATATTACTGAATCTGATCTGTAAGTTACGCAGTCAGTTATGCGGAGGACTCAAAAAATTGCTAATAGAGTTCAGCAATTCCCTCAATTTCAAGCTCGGCCACCGAAGGGTATGTGCAAATATTTGTGTTCTCAGCCAAAAACGTCATGTCTATGTAATAGGAGAGGCCAAAGCTAATTTCTCCGTCTCCAATAGAAACTCCAACGAGCCATTGCAGAATTCCGAAGTCAACTTCCTGGTGGACCACTCCTTCCAAACCTTGGCAATGCCAACAACAGTGCCTATGCAAACTACCAAAGCGACAGCGACTCTGCCTCTGAGAGTAAAAAGGCCGAATCGAATATATCTGTCACCACTGGTCATCCGAAACGAAAATACAGGCGACATCCTAAGGTGAGTTAGCCCGGAGGAATGATCCACATCATAGCTCCCCTATAGTGTTGCGATGGGCAGGATACGGGCTAACTTGAGTTAGCCGGACGAGAATGCTCCGGGAAGACCTCCCTCTGCCTATGTGATCTTTTCGAACCGTTAGTAACTCTCTTTATTTTCGAGTCTACAATGCTAATGTGATTGCAGAGGTGCGAGAATCGCTAAAGGGGCAGGCTCTATCTTTCACCGAAATGGCCAAAATAGTCGGCGAGAAATGGCAGGTTTTACCTGCGCCTGAAAAAGAAGCATGCGAGCGACAGGCAAATGCTGCAAAAGAGAAGTACTATTCGGAGATGGCAGAGTACAAAAGGACACCACAATTTGAGACCTATCAAAAATACCTTGAGGAATTCAAGGCGAAACACGCAGGCCCTGACAAAGGTTTGTCACAACGCATCATTCCGTAGATAACGACAGTAACAACGATGGCAGAAGGTAAACGCCTGAAGCTGGAGTCAGATACCAATAGGTCAACCCGCAGCAATAGTCATGAACCGATGGATCGAATTCATAATAAACGGGTCAGCTCAGTGCAGTCTGACTTCGCGCCAATATCATCGCAGCACGCCTCCGACTTCAGCCCTTCTCCGAGCTCTTCACGTCCACCAGGTGGTTCACATCACCCAGGTACATCGGTCTCACCAGCGGCAATCTATTCTTTATCACAGGTCAACTCTCCCAGAATGTCTGATCATTACCCGCCCTTGTCTGCTTCACCACGGTCTGCAACTGTGCCCAAAGAGACCTTTTTCGACCCCAGGGAACGCCAGCCCGATCCTTATACCCCATTGTCTTCATCCTTATATGGCCATCCACAACCTCACCATCAACCACCTCGCCATCAACAACCCCCCCTTCCAGCGACTGCGACTGGTCCGCCTATCTTCCCATATGGCGCGCGTTATCACTACACCACAGACCTGCCCTCGAGGCAATCATTCCGCGAATCAACGCGTCTGCCGGCTATGCGCCATGAAGACACAATCATGTCTTCAGACAGCAGTGGGAGGCGATCATCCCGCGAAGCCGCACATCTACCGCCGAGCTTGACCCACGAAGACTCGACTTTGTCTTCTGATAGTAGTGGGCTGAGCGGTGGCGTTATCCCCTCCCTGGAGTTGCCCGTGCTACCTTTGGATACGCAGAAGGCTTCGCGATTGCTGCCGCAGCCTATTCCGAGCAGTGGGCCGACTGGCTACTTTGACCGACACAGGCCTCTTCCGCCTCCGGCCCACCCGCCTTCTGTGCAGCAGCGAGATCTAGAACACCACCCTACTTCTTCGCTTGCGGCACTGCTGAGGGCAGGCGAGATGGCTACTGCGGCAGACGCGCGGGATGCGAAGAGGGAGCACTCGTCATCATTGTCCTTACGTGGTTCTGAAGTCGGGTCATAGCCTCTCCCCTTCTCTGGATCACTTAAGCCACTCCCTTCATTCGATGAGCCAATATCGGAATAACCGGAAAGATTTGGCCGGGATGGCTGAAATCAATCACGATACATACATAAATACATACATACACTTCAGGCTCCTTCCTCCCATACTAGCGAAAAACAGTATGGGATGAGACTGACCAGCATGATTAAAATCACTCATGACATTTACCACAATCCAAATGGCCTGGTTGCTTGCATCATTCCATCACACTCATGTCCATATGTATCTTTCCTGTCCATGTCCATAGGCAGTGTGTTTTGGCCAGAGAAAATTTGGGCCGCATTATCAGCAAAATATTAAACCCCGGAGTTTTAAGCTTTCATCATATGAACATCTTTCGATAAATGGAATGATAACTACTACATCTCCAGTCTTTCTTTCTTACCATACGAAAGAGAGTTAGGAGCTGAGACGGGGAGGTCTGGACTTTGTCGTTCAAGCTGATGTATATTTACATGTTTCCCTTTCCCATCGCTGGATTCGCCCCCGAATCTCGATCCAAGGTTGGGGTTCGGGAATTACGGGGAAGGCCGGCAGAGTGCATTCTGGTTCACGCATGGGTTGAAGTCTGTGCCTTGTACCTTATTGGATGGAAGAGTTCCAGGTAAGGTGTCGTATTACTGAGATGGATTGGGAAGGGGGGAGGGGAAAGTTATTAAATTACATGGCACGTGATGGTTAGGTGAGATGCGGAAGGAGAATGCCATGTTCGACAGATTGGTATGGTGGGGGATGGGGGTGGCGGAGTAGAGCGGGGGAGGGGAGCGAGGTGCAGAAGATGGATAGATGTGTACTATGTATATGTAGGTTGAACTTGGTGGGGGTGGTATTTCTCAAAATTCATTGTAGTATTTGCTGGTATTCAAACCGCAGACTTTCAACTTCCATATACTTGTAACTCCGTACGTACAGCAGCATACCTACGACAACGATAAACAGCTTCAGCCCTGGAATAGATTTCTCGGGAATCACCACGTCGTCATGGCATTGTAACCATGGCATTGTCATGATCGCATTGTCATTATCGCATTGTCATTTTTCTCTGTATTCTTCAAAGTGCAGTTCCTAAATCCGCATTCTACTATCTGTACTGAATCACCCTGCGTTGGAGATCGAGATTGCTCCGGTCCGAGAAGGCAACCTGCAGTCATTGAACGTCCTTCCCGTTGCCGTACTTCGCCTAAAACCAGCTAGAGGAGTAGTTTGCTGTGCCGTGTCGATATGGAGGTCCGAGGGTATAGTGGTTGTATTCACTGTTCCGGCAGTCATAGTTTGGAGAGATGAAAGGGCGGAACCGGAAGTTGGAAGGGGCGGTGGATGTGAAACATTTTACATGTTACAGCTCCAAGGCGCACATCTATGTTCCCCCCCCCCCCCCCAAACACAATTTCTTGATTTTCCAATCCTCAATACATATCAAGTACTACGCTTGGTATGTACTGTACAGTATAGGTCTTCATCCCCTCCACCGTCTCAACTTCCATCCATGCGCCTTGCTGTGGGTCTCCAAATTTGCGTTCTCTTTGTCAATCCCCTTCTATCCCCCGAACCCAGAGCACTGCCGTTTCGCCACCATCTCGATCCATCCGTGGTCACCAGGACCAGAATCTGTTTATTTGGCCGTGTTTGGCCGCAAACAGGAGAAGGGGAGAGACTTGACCTATCCGTTTATAGCTCTCGGCATCTGCAGCCGATAGGGATACGCGTGCAGCATCGTCTACAGGAGTACCCGCTTTACTAAGCACAAGCTTTCAAAAATTTCCGCCCCGCAATGCCCAATCCCCGCAAGACAAGCCAAGCCACGGAACTATGAACAAGCCAAGCGTTACCGCTGTCATGAGCAGGACATCGCCTTTGCATACGGAAGCCAGTGATAACGAACAGCCCAGTGATAACGGAAAGCCCACCAAGAGATGCCACACTGCTTATCTTCGACTCTGCGAGTGGAGTGTGAATGACATCCCATTGCATGACGATGTCAAGGACGTACAACAGCAGAGTGCGCTGAGGCTGAGGGATTTCCTTGTCGAAGTGCTTACAGAGGCGTCTACAGGGACTTTCGACGATGTAAGGACATATCAGAAGCGCAAGAAAGGGTTCCGATTTGGGGATAAGAACCAGTATCCGAAGGTCACAACCTATACCAAGCACATCGATGGCGAGACGTGGGCTGCTAGGAGCAGTATTCATACTTCGGAATACAGGGCTGAGGCGACGTGGGATGATTTCTATAGGGGGTTGAAAGTTCGGCATTCACAGAATGAACGTGCCTACACCGAGGACATATTTGATGCCAACACCATATTGGCTTGGGACACGGAGGAACTCGAGGACGCGGTTAAGGGAACTGGGTGGTGTGGTGTTACAATGGAGGGTCAGTTTTGCATATGTGGATTGAAGGATGCAATTGCTGACAGGTCTCAGTGAATGAGATATTCCACCGTCTCTCCTTCCCCCTCCACAACCGCGTCTTCACTTCGCTGGTTCTCACAGCCCAAAAATGCGACAAAGACCAATTCTACATCGTTCAACTCCCGCTCTTGCCTCTCCTTTCATCTCCTTCCTCTTCCTCCTCCTCCTCCTCCTCCTCCTCGCCCTCCTCCTCAAACCCCATCCCATCCAAATCGCACCTCCTTCCTCGGCCCTCCCGACCCTGTCCCAGTCTCACATCCACCTCCGCCTCCATATTCGAATACCACACCTTCCATCCCACCGGCGACCAAAAGCGCCACCTCCACAAACCTGTCATCGCTGGACGATATACTAGTGTGGAAAGGGTGACAAAAATGCAGGTCAGGGGCAAAGAGGAAATTGAGTGGGTTATGGCGACAGCTAGTGATGCGAGGGGCGTGTTGCCGAGGTGGTTGCAGAGGGGCTTTGTGCCGAGGAAGATTGCGATGGATGTACCGTGGTTTTTGGATTGGGTGACGCGAGTTAGGTTTTCTGCTCAGTGAAAGGGGAGGAGGCAAACAAAAGGGGCTGGAGGGGACAAGGTGTTTACTTTGTAGGTTCTGGCGTTTTTAGATAAAGTGGAAAGGTACCCGTGATACCCTTGGGCTTTAGGTGTTTAGGTGGTGGTTCTGAATGTCTTTGGCCAGTCTGGGTATACCAAGCTTAGGAAGCTCAGACCTTACTTCTCTCTTAATATACAATTCATGGCTCAATGCCTACTATAGAAGAAAATTGGGTTATGCATCTTTTCCACATGTTGACTGCTATCGGTGTTGTAAAGTTC